>JAODLL010000792.1:0-13708 GCA_026546735.1 Forbesichthys agassizii | reverse complement strand
AATTTTGAAACAGAAATGTACTTAAAATATTTTCACTAAATAGAAATTACATTTATACAATACATAATACACAAACTGTAAATTAAATTATACACATAAATGCTAAAAAAGCTTATTAAAAAAATGTTTAATTGTACATTATGTCAATCCGGATAACGAATGACACTGTGAGGTAACGCATTATAACTGTTATGCCGTATGATAAATATAATAAATGATCCCGTATGACGGAAAATCAGTTTTGGCTGCCTATAGAAAAGTGCAATCTTAACCTCGAACTACTAAACATGTAATTTCATATAAAATAAAATGTTTTCATTTTAAATGCTTTCATGTGTTGTCCAGTGTGACTCAGGCATTTGAGACATAGTATACCAGTGAGTGTAAAGGCTAAAGAAACCACTTTAATAATGTGAGAATAAAGTGAGAACTTTCAGTTTTAATTGAAATGTTTACTATTTTCTTAGCATTTTTGCATTTCAAATTTAAGTGTGGACAGTTATTTCCTTTGACATTTTGCCACTTTAAAGTCTAATAATTCCTTCAATTCATGTTGTTCTGAATAGTGTTTTATATTATTTGACATACAAACGCTTATTGACATATGTTTTTCTAATTTAAAAAGTTTTTATAAATTTATATATTATAAATATGCTTTGGCCACGCCATTGACCCATATAATTGTTGACAGTTTACAGTAATTTAAGTCAGATGTAAGAGTCAATGGGCCTCAGTTCATAAGAAAACTATTCACGATATCTCCTTAAATAGCAGAATTGTTTGCATGTGCATTCTTGGAATCTTAATGTCTTCGTAAGTTAAAAGCTTGTGCCCGTTGCTCCTGTTTAGCATAGGCAATTGCCCCGTTAATTCCCAGAAAAGGGCATGCGTCCCAACAGGTACTTGCGTCACTCTCTGCAAATAAATCGATATAATTATGTGTAACTTAATGAACATTTTTAGTTACAAAATTATAAAGGACAGAAATATACATTTCTAAATTAGATCTGACTAAAATTACTAAAAACTACTTGTTTTGCGCAAACATGTCAGCTTTCAATTATGCGTAAGAGTGTGCATAGATTCTGTTCTTACCTAAGAACAAATCCCAAATAAGAAAACATTGGTTAATGCCAGAATCTTCGTGAAAACTGTATAAGTGGGGTTTAAGAACAAATTTGTTCTTAAGAACAGTTGGTGAATGAGGCCTATTGCTCTTTACCTTCTCAACTGGACTAGACTATAGTGGAGTGTGTATATATATTATTATATAGGTATATATATATAGGTATATGTGTATATGTGTGTGTAGTTATCTTGGTTAGCTAACAGGGATTGTTTGCACTCCATTCTCCACAACATTCAATCAGCTTCAGATTGCACATTAAGCTTGACATGTCTTTAGTCATAACTTGCACTTTAAAATACCTACACTGAATGTGCACAAACAGGTGCTATATTTTCAGATTTAATTGATCTGGAATGCCTTGACGTGACATCTATTTCACAGAACTTCTACCGAACAGCATGTTGAGTGTTCCCTCGTCTCAGAATAGAAAATAGGGTTGAATTTGAGTCTGTGGTACATCAGTGTAAGAGCTCTCCATTTAAAAAACATTTGACATGGCAGCAGTGCCTGTAGATGTTTACAGAAGTCATTTGACAACTAACCACAATGGCAAATGTGACGATGAATTTCAACCACATACACTTGATTGATCGTGATTGGACCACCTTCAACTAATCAGAACAACTGCGTGGTGACTGGAGGATATTGAATGCATATGCTTGCTCAGAAGAACTAAATGATTTTCCCACCTGGGTGCTGATTAGCTAGTATTTATCTTATGCCTTAATTTACAATTTTGAAAAGAGTTTCCATGGTTTTAACAGTAAACAGGGTATATGAGATTATAGTGGGCTTGTGAGTCTAATTGATACAGTAGCAGCATGCACAATAGTCTATGGCTAACAATAATTTGCAACATATTATCATTAATAGAAACCTGTCCAAAAGCATCATCTTTTTTTAAGTACTCATCAAAACTCTTTCTCTTTCAATTCTAGGAGCCATCTAATTTTCCCTGACCTCTACATCTGTTTTCATGTCTTGAATTTTTCTTTTCAATTTTTCTCTTATAATGATGATTCTATCGGTTTCGTGTCCGTCATCAAAGGCCACATTTTGTCTCTCGACAAAGTCAGGACTGATTCTCTTTTTTGACGTGACCAGTATTTTCTTTTGACAAGTAAATCTGTTAAACCAGATATCATTTAACTATTAACTATTCATTTTCTCCACTTCTATTGCATACTTGCATCTATATTCTTGTCTCTGAATCACTAACTGCTTAATTTTAATCTCCCTTTTTTCTTTTCAAAATTATCTCATCCTCCTTTCTCCTGTTGTTTCACATTTATTTTTTGAAGGGGAACCTAGGAGCTATTTTGTTTCATTTTGATGATTTAGTTTACTTTATCTTAATTCCATTTTTTTTTGTGTCTTTTGCATATTGTGGTTGCAATTGTTTATTTGTGATTAGGACATCAAAACAGGCCTGTGTCCTTGGAGAAAAAATCAGTCCAATTGAGTGATCATCGTTTCTTAACTCAATTAAATCATGTGGTCCGCGTTTTTCATCCAAGACGAGGATGGCCAGCCAGTAGGCACTGTTCCTCCAGGAATTGTGTGTGGGGGGGGGAATGCAGGAGGGGTAGCAGGAGGTGGTGGTGGCCCTGTCGGAGTGGGTCTAATGGGCCTGATGACCGGACGCGGTACATTTGGCGGGAAGAAGCGGCGCAGGGCCGCCTTGGCGGGGCACAGCCTGAGCGAGGCCCAGGAGGGCAAGGTAACTATGCAAGTTAAAGACAAGTCTAGTCATCTCGCTCCGGGCAGGTGTTAGCTATTAGACTATCTAAATGAATGGGGGAAGAGCCAAAACTGCACTTATTGTGGTCAGCGGACATTAAAACTGCATGTATAGAATCAGAAACATTAAAAACTGATAAAAATCCACTTTAAACATCACTGACGACACGACAGGATAACAATTCAGCTGTTATAAAGCAGACAATTTGCTCTTCTGGGGGGTGGGGGTATGTAAATGGGCGCATTTATATAGCGCTTTTATCCAAAGCGCTTTACAGTATTTTTGCCTGACATTCACCCATTCACACACACATTCATACATGTTCATACATGTATGTGCTTCCAACCACCATCTTTGGCATTGCAAATTTAGAGCAGAGTCCTATTCAGAGTAGATTATAGTAGATTAAGTACAGTACAGTTCTATTTAAAAACAATTCTGCATTCTGTATAATATTCTATATAATATAATATATGGTTGTAATTAACCAAATAGTAGATAACTTTTCTCACAAAAATATGCATTTCTTAATGCATTAAATATTTCCCTTTTAACTGAGCTCATAAGTCATAACGGTGTGGACTCATTCATGTGGCCTTTATGTAAAAAATGACATCTGCCAATCTGAAAATAGAATTAGACTTGAGCAGTCATCAAATATGATCTTTCACCTAAAAACCATCTTATTAACTTTATTGTCAATCAGCTTCGAAATCAAAGTAGCTATTCTGATAAATATAAAAATAATGTTTCTTAAAATTTAATTAAATGAGCCTGTTAGAAGTGCTAAGATATCTAATATTTTAATTAGATTTAGTTTAGAGTTAGTGCAAAAATATTTTGCAGTCATGATTATTTCAGTATAAACTTCATCATGGCCCTGTTTCATTAAATCCCTTTAAAGCACAATGATTTTCAGTGCGCACACAGTTATACAATTAAAACTACCAGCAAGCAGAGTCCCAACTAGTCACAAAGCCAACGAAAGCTTCTGTACTTCTGCCTAATTGGGTCTAATGTATTTTACAGACATGAACTCATTTGTGTTGTTTGTTAGATCAAGCTGGCATTCTTTGTGGCAGTTGTGGGTGTTGTTCTAACAGTTTTGGGGGTGGGCACGGACTTCTGGGTTGAACTGTCGCCACCAAAAAGCTTCTATAACAACCAGGTAAATATTGTTAAATCAAAAATAACTGATTACAGAACAGCTCTACTGACATGTTGCTTTGAAATAGTTCCACTTTTACTGAGCCGTTGAATAAAAAGAGCACCACCCACTAGCTCTTAACTGTCTACTGTCTCACCAGACGTGTGTGGCAGCTCACTATGGCCTATGGAAAGGCTGTGCCAAGACTCTGTGGGTGGCTGATATAGACTCTGAGCGGAAGAGCTGTGGACCTGCTGAACTTCCTGGAGGTGAGAGCAACATTTATGCTGTATAGTAAGCAGTGTTAACAACTCTTTTCCAATGAAAGTAGCTAGCACTAGCTCTAAAAGTTGCCAGATGACGTCATGTGCTCATTTGCATATTGATGGTGCCATCACGTATTCATTTAAAACTTGATACACCACAGCAGCGTCTTCCTGCCCCCCCCCCCCCCCACACACACACACACACACACAACCTACTGACTGCCTGAACACAGCACGAAAGGAGAGGGAAAGACTCCAGCATTGTTGGACTGCGACTACTATGAGCAGCATGCAAATGCATTACACAATTCTATATTTCTTGCCTTTTCCCTGTTCTGAATAACTAGCTAGATTTGTCGCTAGTTGCTTTATAGAAGTAAAGTTGCTAAAAGAGTCTGAAAAGTAGCTAAACCTGGCGACAAATTTGCCAAGTTGGCAACACTGATCATAGTAAGTTACTATGAAAAGGTAAAGACAAAATTCAGTAGAGCAATTTTAAAAACAGTTTGTCAAGGACTGTTTGTCTTGTCTGGAAAAACATAACTGTCCTTCACTGAGACAACAATGTTTTCTGGAGTGGAGTGCTTTGACAGTTAATTTACTCTCATCAAAAAACATGTGAGGATGTGTTCAAGCTGATGAAAAATTATGAGTGGGTGGGCTCCCACACTAATTTGTATGCATGCATTTGTGGGGCAGATTGTTCAGCCAAGAGGAGTAAGCATGCATTTTCACTGTGACTGCTTTGTTCTCGATCTCGCAAGCTTCAGTTTAATTTCACAGTGAGTTCTGTACTTAGAAATAATTGTGAATGTGTCCGAATAGCAACTGAATATATCAATCACTGTCATATTGATAGTTTAGGTTTGCTCACAGCGAAGACAACCACACAGTTCATCCAGTCAACTGCCAATAATTCTTTTGAAAGTGCCTTCAATTTATAAACAGTTTAAATGGAGGGCTCCCCAGATGGAGTTGTGACAACAAATATGGCATATCAGGTTGATCCCTTGTCTCTAGATGTGTTGATTTTCATCGTTTTTTTACTTGCATTGATTTGCATGTGAAAGTGCATTCTGATAAAAAACTAGCGGTGCATTGTGGTTAAACAAGCTCCTTCTCTCTCTAGAATCAAATTGCACCTACTTCAAGTTTTTCACCACGGGGGAGAACTTTGTCATGTTTCAGAAGACGACACAAAAAAGTTAGTGAAAGGGCCTCCTGCCCTCCATGACACCCCTTTACCTCACTCTCTCCTTCTGTCGATCCTTCTAGCTACTGCTCTCCATCAACTCCCCTTCCTTCTCATCCTCCCCCCTCTTTAAAGCATTCACTGTGCCTTGCTCTCTCTCAATTCACCTCCCCCGGCCCTGTGCTGTTACACGTTGGTCTCAAACACTTCTGCCAGTGCCAATGTCTTCCTCCCATGCTGCATCAAAGCTTCTCCGCCTCACTGTCATTATCATCATAATCATCAAGTCAAGTCAAGTCAATTTTATTTATATAGCCCTTAATCACATTGCAGTCTCAAAGGGCTTTACAACCTACATTTCACATGGAAACAAACAACACCCCCTTAACCTGATCACTATTATTACTGTTAGGACACACAAGCACAGACGTAATACATAAGACAGTCATTCATGTTTATGTTCTAGTGTTGGTGAAGTGGTGATAGTGGTGGGAATTCCTGATCTTCAGCGCGACTCGGATCTCTGATTCTCGTTCAGTGTAATGAACTGAATCTTTAAATGAGTTCTTTGGTGAGTCTGTTGCTCAAGCCGGTGTCACGTGAGCAAAGAACCAAAGATCCAGATCATTCAGTTAGTGTATCTTTGAAGTCTTGAAATCCTCATACTAGTAAGGATGTCACAGCTGTTAATATTGCATCAGATTGTTGGCTCACCATGATAAGCATTGCACTTTGCGCTTATAACACGGCGATCGCCAGTTTTAAACTAGAGCTTGACAAACCGTTAACATTTAGAAATGTTTGGCTCAGTGGTTTAATTTGTCGATTATTATGTCATAGTCTACTTGCAGATTGCCGTTTAGTAACATTAATGATAAACTTTATAGAGTGGAAGAATAATATGGTTCACTTGAGTCTCTTGCTCAAGCTGGTGCAGTGATTAGAGTCACAGACCAGAAAAATCCATTCAGAAGAACTTAAGACTAATTTGCACGCAAAGCAAAGCATTTTGAACGATTTGTTCTCGACCGACTCCTCACTAGTAACCACAGCATTATCAGTTTATAGACACTGTAGGCCAATGGGGCCTGCTTATACAGTATTGGGTTCATCTTCACCTTCCTATCTGATCTAATGGACATGCACTGCTGGTTTAACAGAAATGCCCTACCATGTTATAAATATAATCAAAATTGGCATGGTTGTCTTTAACTGGGAGTAGGCTAATTCCTAACTCAATAAATTAGTAGTAAAATATTATTTATAAGATAAAAGCGATATTCTTCAAAATTAGACTGCCCTCATTGCATTGGTTATGTGTACATGTATTCTGTTCTAAACATGTTATGCACTTTATCTGCAGTGGTACTGTATAGTGTATACTATATACTCTAACATTGTGTTACCTTTCTCTGTTCAGATCTGAACGTGG
This sequence comes from Forbesichthys agassizii, assembly GCA_026546735.1. Taxonomy (NCBI): domain Eukaryota; kingdom Metazoa; phylum Chordata; class Actinopteri; order Percopsiformes; family Amblyopsidae; genus Forbesichthys; species Forbesichthys agassizii. The sequence goes on along the minus strand of JAODLL010000792.1, from coordinate 6,801 downwards.
CGGCGGCCATGGTGGCCATGTTCAGCTTGTTCCTCATGGTGATGGGTGCCATTTGTATTACCACGGCGCTCAGTAAAGAGATAATCTTCTTCCTCAAGCCTGCCTCATTCTGTTTTAGTATGTCAGGTCAGCAATGAAGGCAACAGGCAAGGTGTTCACATCCAGTTGCTTCTTTAACCCCTTCAGCCCTAAGTCCCTACTCATATTTTCTCTTGTAAAAGTATGCCCATATATTAATGAGTTTATTTTCAAGTCTGTAAGTGATACAGAGGTCATTTTGGTGTTAATTAAACAGTAGGGAACACCTGTGAGATGTCTCTTCATGTGAAATAATCCATGTAGATGACACTGGTCCAAAGTACATGAAGCTACAACACAGAATACATTTAAGGTTTTACATTTTTGACAGAAAGTTCTGGATATAACGAAATAATTAATTGGAATTATGAAACCCAATTAAACCAAGGGGTGACCAAAATGAGACAATGTTATTTTTAATTGTTATAATTGTCCCCCTTTTATGCCAAAAACACATTTATTCTATTTTCACAAATTAACACTACACAGAATATTAATTTAAAAGTACGCATATCTGAAGTAGGTTACATAAGATCCATGTCTGTTTTGTCTCTACCTTTCCAGTCAGAGGAAATGTGCAGTCTTTGTTAGCCAATCAAGTTGTACGTTGTAGACTTTGCTTTTACTAACTTTTTCTGAGCTTTCCTCTGCGGACAACCGGCAGAGCGGCAGTAGGGTAAAACTATCATGATATCAGAAGTTTGTTTTACCACAATGCTGGTAAATTAATACACTAATTTAGTTTGCGATGCTAAAATAAAACACACTCTGAAAATGCATACACACACTGAGTAAAGATACACACTGTTACATGGGAACCAAATCAGGCCATCCCTCCCCAAAAAATACTATCAACATTGATGCTGACTTTATTATCGTAGTTGAGTAGTATCAGTATCTGGCTTCCAGGAGTTAAAATAGAGGCTTTCAGCGTATCATACCGGCTGGAATTACTAATTTGACATAGATTTATTTGATCTAAAGAAATCATCAAAGCTAAGATGAAGTTTGCAGTTCATAATTTGAATCTGTAAAATTAAACAAAAATATTTTTGTGTGTAATGTACTGTACCTGCCATCTCTATTAAAATATTGTTGTGTCCTGTACTCTACCTGCCATCTCTATTAACATATATCTGTGTCCTGTACTTTACCTACCATCTATATTAACATATCTTTGTATCCTGTACTCTACCTGCCATCTCTATTAACATATCTCTGTTTTCTGTACTCTACCTGCCATTCCAGGGGTTTTGGTGCTTCTGTCCCTGGCCATCTTCCACCAGTCTGTCCTGGCCTTCCTGGCCAGCGACCACAGTGTGCCCCTGCACCACGAGCTCTCCTGGTCCCTGTCCTGCATGGGCTGTGCGGGGGCAGTCCTGATTGTAGGCGGGGTCCTCTTCCTGATGCTGGCGCTGCCCTACAGCCCCAGGCAAATGTGTATCCCCCACAGGAACAACAGCATCTAGTGGCTTTAAGGTGGTACTTCCATCCATCCATCCATCCATCCATCGTCATCCGCTTTTCCGGAGTCAGGTTGCGGGGGCAGCAGCTTCAGCAGGGGACTTCAAACCTCCCTTTCCCGAGCCACATTGGAAAGCTCTGACTCGGGGATTCCGAGGCGTTCCCAGGCCATTGTGGAGATATTATCTCTCCACCTGGTCCTGGGTCTTCTTTAGATCCCATTTGTTTTGTGACAAGCACACATATAATGTTTGAATATTTAAAAGAAAATGATTTGAGTCCAAACTAAGGTCCCATAATGCGTAAGTGACTTTGGCTCTCTATATTGAAGTCCCCCAGTTTTGTACTTTTCCTAAAATGGTGTTGTACTCCATATTGTTAAATATATTCAAGATAAATCCAGATTAAAAATATGGGCATTTATACCTATAAGCGCCACAATGTTATCAAAATTAATTTATTTTCGCCAGGTTTCTTATTTTTGCGCAGTCGCCTTTTACACATTTTGCTAGACAACGGTACACAAGTGTGTGATCGATAATAATAATAATAACATAGTATTGAAAGCCATAGTGTTGTGATGATGGGAAAACATTCCTGATGGAGGTCACCATAATCTGGAGTATGTATTTTAGAAAAACTGTCTGCAGTTAACCTGAACAGACTGAAGAATGTAGCTATGCTGTCTCTTTGGCGGTCATGTAATAAGTCAAACTATTACCGGTACACCATAAACAATATATCTTAAATTGCAGCTGCTTTTTGTAAAACAAAATCAGTTATATTTTGCCAACAAAGACTTTCCAGTATCATACTTGGTAAACATAATAATAATAATAATAATAATAGTAAATAGATAAAAGATACAAGAGAGCGCCTCTGGGTCCATTCTATTCCCTGACCGATAACATACAATCTCAGCAGTTCACAAAGAATGACACACTGACTGGCTTGGACCTAGAGGCTTATATAGTACATAGGCGTGGTGTGGGTAAATTCTTGACATTGTCTTCGGCTGATGTGGTGTCTGGAGCACCGGTGTGGGCCAGTCTACCCCTTGATGGTATGGCATCGTTTGTGGAATGGCATGTCAAAGCTCTAGACACACAGACGACTTTAGTGGGGCACACATCACTTGCGCACATACAATAGCATACTTCATAACATGGCCTCCAATCTTTCATCCTGACATCATCCTGTCTCCTACTTGCTTCGCTCCCCCGCCCGCCCTGGAGCATCTTATCTCCTCCAGACAAGGTACCTCACAGACCTGCCATTCTCACTCTGTATTTTTCCACTCCTCTAACCTTGTCTCTCTGTTTACTGTTCACTTTTAAGCAATAATATAGCACACTCTCCCACATAGCCCTTAGAATATCTAATATATATCTCAACTAGAATATCTAATATATATGTAAAATGTTAAGCACAATTTTCTACAATTGCTAAGCTATCGTTGGTAGGTTGCTGCTGTTGTTGATGATAGCCCGCTCCAGTCGTCGCACAGACTTCGCGTAGTGAAAAGCACTAATTTGGCACTTCCAGAAATATTCGTCCTCTCTTAGATGAACATCTAATAATTGCGGACCAGGGTAATACAGGAGAGATCCACAGGAAATGCGTCCACATAAGAATAAGAAAGATTGACTCGCTTGCAGTCTGCATTTCAGTGGAGTAATCACTTGCCAGGTGCTCCCCGGTCTTTCACAGGAAACGATGGCTGCTCCCTCTGAATAAACTATGTTTAGTCTTTTAATCCTCCTCATTTTACATCATTGGCCTTGTGGTAATCTTCTCACAATTACTTTCAGCTTCGCTTTTAAAATTTGATAGCAACATGAAAGTTTGAAAGATTTTATGCCCTGAAACTGCCGTCTCCCTATGTACTACTTGTAGACCACTTGTTTGTCACTTTGTAGTGACAAAAGACGCAATATGGCGGCGACCAAGTTCAAAATAATATCGTCGCAAAACCTATTATAATTTACTGTGTAACGGCTTTTATATATACTTTTCCAAAAATACATAGAAAAACACTTAATAATGTCTATAATGAATCAACATTAGGCAGCTTCATGTCCACTTTAAGTAAACCAACATGCCTAACAAGTGGAATCTTTGATCTTGGGATGCTTTCATGAATAGCCTATATTTGCATGTTATTAAAGATGCCCGTTAAGACCCATCCATCCATCTTCTCCTGCTTATCCAGAGTCGGTCGCGGGGGCAGCAGCTTCAGCAAGGGACCCCAAACTTCCCTTTCCAGAGCCACACCAGCAAGCTCTGACTTTGGGATCCCGAGACGTTCCCAGGCCAGTGTGGAGATATAATCTCTACACCTGGTCCTGGGTCTTCCCCGAGGCCTCCTCCCAGCTGGACGTGCCTGGAAATTATTATTATGGAATATTTCAATTGTACATAACTATTTCGTTTTAATAATATAGATAGCCAAAGTCACTTCCGTGTTATGAAAAAATATGTATGGTAGTGTACTGTGAGCAAAAAAAAATTTTTAGATCCCATTTGTTTGGTGACAAGCACACATATAATGTTTGACTATTTAAAAGAAAATGATTTGAGTCCAAACTAAGGTCCCATAACGCGTAAGTGACTTTGGCTCTCTATATTGAAGTCCCCCAGTTTTGGACTTAAATGGTGTTAAATGGTCTTGTACTATTGTTAAATATATTTAAGATAAATCCAGATTAAAAATATGGGCATTTATACCTATAATGTTATCAAAATTCATTTATTTTCGCCAGGTTTCTTATTTTTGTTATGAGGCTCATTTATATAGCACTTTTATACAAAGCGCTTTACAGTATTTTGCCGGACATTCACCCAATCACACACAAATTTATACACTGATGGTGATCACTGCCATGCCATCAGGATGCTTAAGGGGTTAAGCATCTTGCTCAAGGATGCTTGCAGGTAGGTCAACAACTTTCCCACAACCTTCTGGCTGGTAGCCCAACACCCAGACCACTAGACCATTCTGTCCCCACCTGCCCTCTCACCTATGAGGAAGTGGTTCAATCTATAAAGTCAATGCAGAATGGTAAGGCCCCAGGCCCTGATGTATTTCCCACAGAATTCTTTAAGAAATGTAATGAAAAGTTAGCACCCATACTGCTATCTGTTTACAACGATTCACTGGAACCGGGTACTCTGCCACCAACCTTAACCCAGGAATCCAAAGCGCTGCTTCTTAAGAAGGGAAAGGACCCGACTTCATGTTCGTCATATAGGCCATTGAGCCTCCTTAATGTGGATGTGAAGCTACTTGCAAAGCTGCTAGCACAGCGCCAGGAGACGGTCCTACCAGATGTCATATCAGAGGAACAAACTGGCTTTATCAAGGAAAAGTTTTTTAACATTCGGATTTTGTTAAATATAATTTATTCCAAGCAAGTCTTGGAGTATCCTGAGCTTGTAATTTATCTTGATGCAGAAAAGGCCTTTGATAGAATTGAGTGGCCATATCTATTTGCCGTTGAAGGGGTTGATCACAGGCTGTCACTGTATGCAGATGATTTGCTACTTTATGTGAGTAACCCTGCTGTTTGCCTGCCCTCTATCCTATCTATTTTGGACAGCTTCAGTTCCTTCTCAGATTACAAGTTAAATCTCCAGCAAAGCGAAATCTTTCCAATAAACCAAGCGGCACTCCAGCTACTTGTTTATACCAAAATCTTTTTTTTAAGTCAATTGACCAGGCCATCTCTTCATTCATATGGGCTGGAAAGGCACCCATGGTCAGTTAATCTCTGCTTCAGAGGTATAGAGTTGGTGGAGGACTGGTGTTACCCAACTTCCTTTATTATTACTGGGCTGCCAATTTTCAAAAACTCCCATTCTGGCTACATTCAGACTTGCAACAGTGCCATTTTGAATCACGGTCCTGCATCTCTACCTCTCTCTCTCTGCCTTGCTCTGTTCTTCTTTTCCAATATCCCCATCTCGCAATACTGGCAACCCGGTGGTGCTCTCCACCCTTAAAATCTGGTACCAGTTTCGACGCCATTTAAAATTTTGCTCTGCCTCCGCATTGAGCCCTATTGATAGGAACCACGCATTCCTCCCATCCATAGTGAATACTGTTTTCTTCCAGTGGGCCAGGAAGGGCATTGGGACCTTCCAGGACATGTATGGAGACAAAGGTTTTGTTAGCTTCCCCAATCTTTTCTTTAAGTGCTCTCTGCCTTCATCACACTTTTTCTGCTACCTTCAGGTACGGCATTTTGCTTCCTCTCAGTTACCAGATTTCCCCGCCTCATCCCCAGGTCAACCCTGGGACACTGTGCTGTCTCTGCTGCCCCGTCAGAGGGTGTTGATATCCTACATATACACATGCATCATGTCCATAGATAAGCACTCTAGGAACAAAACGAAATTGGCTTGAGAGCGGGAGTTGGGGATTGGGTTTAGGCAGGAGTGATGGGATGAGGCGACAGACAGGATACGCTCTACAACACCCTGTGCCCGTCTGGGTCTTACTCAATTTAAAATTGTACACAGTGTGCACTTCTCCAAGACCAGATTGGCCAGTATATATCCCAGTGTAAGAGATGAGTGTGATAGATGGCATGCCTCCCCCTGTGACCTTACCAATATGTTTGCCCAATGCCCTGCCCTGGACAACTATTGGAACTCTATATTTCAAGTTCTGTCTGAGGTGCTAGGTGTTGGCCTGTAGCCATGGCCCCTAGTGTCAGTGTTTGGCATTCCCTCAGACCTAACATCCCTGTCGCGGAGACAAATGGATGTAGTTGCATTTACATCATTATTGGCCTGGCGTAGAATACTTTTGAATTGGAAGTCAGCCCACCCCCCGGCGGTCTCTCAATGGCTTGCGGATGTTATTTTTTTCTTGCAACTAGAAAAAATAAAATTCTCACTAAAGGGCTTTGCTCCCAGCTTTAATAAGAAATTACAATCTTTTATTTCTTACTTCCATAACTTAAAAAGGCTACCCTCCAATTAATTTACTTGGCTATGTTAATTCTATTATTATTATTCTTCATTTTAGATTTAAAATTTTAAATGTATGTATTTTATAATTTTCTCTTTTTTCTATTTATAAAATTTCTTCTTTTCCTAATGTATCCTTTGTGTGTGTGTGTGTGTGTGCGCGCGCGCAACAAGATTTATTGGGAGGGGGAGGCTGGGTTGGAGGGTTAAAGATATATATTTTTTTAAATGAACAGTGGTGTACCTCTCAAATGTTATCCATTGTTGAAACTACAAACCTGTTCA
>JAODLL010000791.1:0-13709 GCA_026546735.1 Forbesichthys agassizii | reverse complement strand
GCATGAACTCCTCCCCTCTCCTTCTCTCATGTTAGGCTGTTTTTGGACAGTTCAGTTATACCAGTACTGTAGAATCAAACCTCTATGACAACACACAAGTAATATGGCCTACAAATTAACGTTTGACAAAACAATCTCATCAGATCAATGAGATTGTAGAGCAAGGGGGCAGCAAGGATAAAAAATGTTGGTCTATGCGCGAAAGGAAGCTTCCGCTAGCGGAGCTGCGTGCTTTGTGTTTACACATGTTGTACAATGGACACGTAACTAAAGCAGCGCCGCTATTTTTCTCCGCTTCAATGGATCCGTGTTCACGTGTAACTCTTTCACTGTGTCCCGCAATGTTTTTTTTGATGCTTTGAACCAATGTATGTCACGCCCTGCATCTAGCAGAATGCTAACGCTAACATTGTTAGCTGCTGCTCGTCTGCCTGGTATTTACCGCTACAGGCTATAAACCGGACCAAATTAATCTGCTACAGACATCAGTGGATGTATTAGGGTAGGTACACAAACACCATGCCACATATTTGTGTTCTTCTTCACATTTCTGTTGGTCTCAGGATTACTGGGCACATTCGCAGCTCATTGCTGCCTCTCATAGTCCATTAACGGCACTATTTTTCAGATCGGAGCATAGTTATAGGTATATTTTTCTGAGTCGACTGTACATTTAGCAAATCGACGTATTTACGTAACCGGTGACGTCGGTTACATCGACTAATCGTCCCAGCATTATATGCATATGACCAATGTTAGCAAAAAAATAGATTGTAACACTGTTGACAGAACCTTATAATCTTATTTTTGAATAAAGTATTTTATGGGTCTAAAAAAATGTATGATCTAAATTACATTCGGGTTTATTTTTCAATGTCTGCATTTAGTGCCTTGATACTTATATCTAAGTATTTAATATCCTATCAGAAGAGCACTGATCATGTTCCATATTAGGGGTGTTCAGTACTTACAGGGAACAGCACTATTGGTACGGTCAGGGTGACAGCGGTCAACACGGCTAAACGCACCATCAGCAACATGGTGTCAAACCTATACACCCTAATGAAGGTGTGGAGTAACTCTGGCTCTACGTTACCTAGAGAGAGAGAGAGAGAGAGAGAGAGAGAGAGAGAGAGAGAGAGAGAGATGTGGATTAAGGTTACAGTTACGTTTATTTAAAATACACTATTTTGCCAAGTTTTGGGACACCTGCCTTTACATGCACATGAAGGTAAATGACATCCTATTCTTAACCCTAGGGTTTAATATGGAGTTGGCCCACCCTTTGCAGCTAGAAAAGCTTCCAATCGCTTCCAGTTTGTTATAATACCAGTTATTACCAGAATATTTAGTGAGGAAGTTTCACAAATTTACTTATTGCACAGGTGGCAACCTAACAGAGTACCACTCTGGAACTCAGTGAGCTCCTGAGAGCGACCCATCTTTCACAAATGGTTGTAGAAGCAGTCTGCATGCCTACAGTAGGTGTTTGATTGAATACACCTGTGGCCATGGAAGTGATTGGAACCGCTATATTCAGTGATTTGTAGGGGTGTCCCAATACCTTTGGCAATATAGTGTATAATGTAAATAATACACACATAATTCACAATTGACAATGTTGCAATAAAGGCATAACATATAGCTATTTTATATTGCTTCATTATAGATTATTGTGTGTCATCACTGATATCACAAAAACGACTGGGTGTGTGTGTGTGTGTTTGTGTGTGTGTGTGTACTTACTATAAAAAGTGAGGTAGCCAAACAGTGCTGAGAGCATGTACATTATGAGCATTGCACATATTGACAGGTTGGAAACCTTCTGCATTTTCTTCCGAGAGCGACTGTAAAAGGTACACACACACACGTTAAGACAGGCGACAAGTTTTTATATGAAGCAACACAGACTTATAGTTACTTACAGAACTTATGTACATCTAGCTACAGTACATAACTGTTTGCAACATAACCTTAACTGTGTACACTGTACACACATTAAATCAATTAAATGACAAGTAATATGTGCAAAGTTTAAAGGTATATAGACAAATGTCAGCTCTTTCTGTGCTCACAATACATGTCTGATGGTAGAAGAGCTCTGACTGAGCTTCAACTCAAACATATTAATTGCAAGGGAGTATTTGCATAGTCGTGGGGAACTTAATGTAATGTAATGTACTTGTGTCTGTACACGTCTGAGTTGATTCTCAGTCTCATGAATACCTGTTGAGCTACAGTAGCATGCATGTCTTATATATAGTGTATTAAAAGGTAGTGTGCAGCAGTATTACTTCAACAGGTTCACAAGCACTCACTCTTTTAGTTCACTGTAGATGGGCAGAACTTCAGGGTGGCACACAAAGGCGAATGCCAGGATAGGCACAGTGTACGTCGTCTGACAAAATAAACAGTAGCACTTTCAATACCCACAATTTCCCTTGTGTTTGACTCAAAGCAAACGTTAATGCCCCCTGTTGATGAAATTGGTCTTTGCAGTGGCACATACAGTAATAGAACCTAGAACATAGCTCATATAGTGCATAACCAGGACCATCCACAACTACAAGAATGCACATTAACAACATTAAAGTAAACTTATATGAAATATAATGTTTAAGGAATACACAATGCCAAATTATATCAGAAAGTTTCCCAGACAAGCATCAAGCATTCAATGGAATGCAATCTCATCTCAAACCCTCCTTATTAATAGCAGTGTGGTGACATCTGTACGTAATCATTCCTTATGCAAACCGTGACCATATACTGTAGGCTCCACCACACATGCCCAAACAAAGATGACAAAGACACACCTTAAAAATCCTCCGCCTTTTTCAAACATGTTCTCAGCCTTCTGAGTACAGTATTTCTACCCTACTACCCTACCTAAAGCAGAGGTCTTGAACTGTAGTGTGTTCTTCCTATTCACTAGATATTAACACATGCTACAATATGTATGAGTGTTTACAGATGCACATAAATAGATTCACCTGGTCAATTCTATTAGTGGGCGATTTTGGTTTAATGTGTAGAAGCTTAATTTCAACAAAGTGAAAAAATCTTCATACATGGTAAACAGTAATCTGTCACACCTACACAAACATTATTTCTTTACCAAAACCTATATATAATTATGTTCAGCACACCTTGAAGACACACCCTGGAGCAAACAGAATAATTTATGCCCATAGCAACACCAGATGCCAGGCAGCTTTTGACTCGCATATGTCATGTAATGCATATGTTATATGAAGTCCAGAGGACATTGCGTCATTGGCCATGACGTTGGCGATGACGTTGGCTGGCCATGATGTTTTCAGCGTGAAGTTTTTGGTACAGTAGTTGCAACTAGACGTTGTATTCATTTGTCATTAACATCCATTGTTTATTAAAAACAGAGGCTAGGTTACTACAAAGTGTCTACAAAGCTGATTACCTTCTCTATTGGATTGTCAATTATTTCTTGTTACTCATGTTTGTATTTAAAGTATTTCTAAATACCTGCACCATCCACCATTGAAAAGCCAAGACAACCGTTAAGTCTAACTCTGTTATTCATTTTGACAAGTGAAATGTAGGTCTATTTTAGACATGAACCTGCTATAATTATTAGGAGTAAGATTAAGATAAGGTACACTGTAGTGTAGATTTAGGTTGTTGCTGTTGAAATACAGATAGGAAAATTGATATATCATCCACAGCTGCAAATTCTCTCTGGGAATTCAAGCAAATCAAAGATATATTAACACTCTCTCCTGTGTAGCTTCAATACAAGTTCACTCTTGTCTACAGGATTGGGTTGAGTGATGTTCCACTCAGAGAGGGACATCCCTCCAACCAAGTGGGTGGCTCTTATACAGTACCTGGGAGTTGAAGACAAAGTACTTGGGCGTGCACATTTCCTCGTCGTTGGGATGGGGCTCTACGTGGACGCCCGTGGCTGGCAGGACACTATGGTCGGCCAGGTACGCGCTGCTGTTGCGCAGCACGTACGGCCCCAGCACCTCTGAGCCGTTCACACTCAGGTTAGAGGAGTGCTGCAGGAGGAGTGGCAGAGGGCATGGAAGCTGGGTCTTCTTGTAGATCAGCTAGAAGCCAGAGAAGTCATATGATCTCATTAGCATTTGTTTTATTATTCAGCATCACGATGCTAGTCTCAATGTTGCAAACAGACAGGCCTACCCACTTCAGTAAAAACACTCCACTCCTGTCGCCTCCTTCACCTCCATGTGATTCATGACACACGTTGACATTATCAATTAAATGCTCAAACATATCATGCTTAAGCTGAATTTAGCGATAGTGTTTTATCCAACAACCGCTGCTGTGTAAAAACAAACCAATGGTGGTTTTCACACGACAGCTTGAAACGTGTCTCACTTTGGTCTATTGAGTCCAATGGAGCTGTTTTTCATTAGTGTGTGCTATAGAGTCCACGAGTTTACTAATATTCAATATCACATGTTGGCAACAGAGGGCAACGATACATATGACTCAGCAACGTGTCACTAAACAATTAGGCTACTTGACACACTGAGCTACTGAGGAAGTGCCCAGACTTGCTTTAACTTTTGTTAACAATACTAGCTTAGTCCTGTTTGTTGTGATGATGCTGCTTTAACATGAAAGGGCATTCCTGCGTGATGAACAAGAAGAGATTTAATGTTAGGCTAACCATCTGTGCTGGAGATGTGCATGCATGTGAAAACCTGTGGTGAAAACCTGTGGATACTGTACAGTATCAATGGAATTGAACAGTCCAGTACCACACTGATATACCTCGTGCCCCCAGAATACAAAACAGCTACAGCTAGCTGATAAAGTCTGAAGCACATCTGTCATTAACCACAAAACAGTCCCCGTTAGTGTGATTACACATTCTACCTATTAAAGCACTGTAAAGCTACACTTACCACAGCCAGGAAGAATACCATACAGGACAGAGAAAAGCCGCTGGTGTAGCCAAGGTAACCTAAAACCATGCAGAGGACATCATATGAGAACTGGAGATATTGAACCTTTAACATGCCAAGCTAATGCTGCGTTCAACATAATTACTGTTGATAACAGATGAAGACTAACATTTCAATGTTTAAAGCAATATTGAAACCGTATTAATAAATCCCCATGACACGTAATCTTCCCTAACTCAATATATTCACACTGAATACAACTTGATTTATCATACCAATAGTAACACCCCCCTAAGACATCATCAGCTTTACAGATGGTGTTTAGAAAAAGGTGTCGGCATTGTTTCATGCTGAAATCAGTGTGTGTAATGTATTGAAACTGCTGTACAGCATTAAGGGTTTATCAAATAAATGTACTTACATTTAAGGACAGGTAGTATGGGGGGCATGGGGACAATGGTGCTGCTCTGTCAGCATTAACAAGTCACACACACAAACACACACACACACACACTCCTTACCCAGGTTTTTGAGGAGAGACAATGGGAGAATGATTCCAACAGATACAAATAACACCAGATAGTTTCCATTCAGGTACCACTCGCTGCAAACAGCAGAGAGAAAGCACTTGGTATATTATGCATACTGTACATACTGTATGTTGCTGTAGTTGTTCCACATGCAACCTTTGACCCATATATGGTGAGTTGCAATACTCAGGTAAAGTAAATAATGTATCACATTAAAATAATGCTGTCCCTTGAGCAAGGCACTTAATATCCATTGGCTTCAGAGCTGTTTAATTGTCAAAGTCAAAACGCAGCTCCAACACTTAACACAATAGCAGTGAGCCAATTATTTCTTGGAAAATAGGAACTGAGCTCACACTTACCCAGAATTCTGTTCTAACTTCAGGATGGTGCGAATCACCTCCGGTAGTTCATACTTCACGATAAAGAGGTAACTTGACATGGCTATGGGTTTGAGAAAATTATTTTATTTTAGAGTAGGACATATCACTTATGTATGCACAACTATAATGCAATGATAAATATGACAATGTTAGCAGTGGTTGAGTTTTTAAAGGTCCAATAAGCAATTTTCCCAATGAAAATTGCATTTATGTAACGTATACTAACACCTACTGGTGAAATGTAAAACTGCAAATCTATTCAAATGAAATAGCGATGGGGCACATACTGTGTATTATTTACAGTCCAAATCATTGCTTAGTGAACCTTGAGTTGCTGCTCTAATGCACAATCTAATTTTGCATTTACCTCCAATATTCTGAAGAATTATAGATCCAAATGCTGCCATTTTACCCGGCCAACCAAAAGCTCGTTCTCCCAGCTTTTCATAGATGAGGGAGCCTGTGTAGGAGACAGACAACATGGTGACAAACAATTACACAAGGTTCCATTGAATTACGAACTACAGAAATATATACATCCCACTTAGAAAAGTGCAATTTCTCAAAAGTGACTATCGGCTACCATTATGGAAATTGCCACAGTGTTACTTCCAAATTATTTCCAAAATGTTATACATTATAGATTACTAGTTACTGTAATATGAAAGTAATTAATTATATTACAGTATTACTGTCTCTGAATTGTGAAGCTTTACACTACTTTTGTGTTACTTTACTTGTGAGCAGTATTGGGGGTAATGCGTACTTAGATTTTTGTTGTAACGCGTTGAAATTCAAGTAATCTGTTACTAAAAATGTTTTCCGCTGTTCTCTTTGTTCCCAAACATGCCACACAAAAAAAGAAAATCCCAATTGCATTTACAGTATCTTTCCTGCATCATAAGGCGGTAGATGCATAGCCTTTAGGCAACAGTAGCGGTATTCAATCCTAAAGATGTCAGTGGGCTGCACACTTAAAGCGGTTTGTGATCAAACGAATTTAAGGAGTGATTATTATTATTATTATTATTATTAACCTAACAATCGATCATTAGCATGTAGCCAACAAGGTTTACACTGCTGCACCAAACAAGGTAGTTACTGTAGGCCTACCAGACAAAATGCATGGAAAACAGAACTAGCCTAATTATTCCAAGCATAGGCTACAGTTGGACAGAGCCAATTGGCTTCTTATCGTATCACCATGAAAAAGTAAGATTAAAATTGGCTACCATATCTTTGTCTATTGTTTGCTGATTATTTGTAGCCCATGTCTGGCTTGCAGGGAGTTCCTTGAGCAATCCAATTGTTCAAAGAAGTTGTTGCACGCAGCTTGCTCAACATGCACGTTATGTTAACTGAAAGTTCCACTGCGGACTATAGTGGGCTATGCATGCGTACAAGCTCTTCCATCAACATAGGCAGAATTATTTATCTGAAACTCCATATCTGGCCACATATTCACACCATCTCAGCCACTCCCGCCATTAGCACTACGTCACATAAGCAACTCTGTGTTGAAAGTCTCATAGACCCAAGCTGTAAGCTTGACAGCACTTTCCAAAATTGAGTAGATTTTCATTGGCTGTTAGCATTGTCACTTAAGAATTCCAGGGCGACGCTAGTGCAGTAGCCTAGTTTATAAGCTAATTTCTGTTGATACATTTATTTTAAGCATCAACAGTAGCCTACTTATCTAACAGAACAATACCTGCAAACAGCAAAGTTTAACCTCCAACTTTTGTTATTGCGTTACAGTACCTAGTTGGTTGTTGTGCATGTCAATCAAAATACCTCTCCTGTCAAGTGTGTCCAAGACTTTACGTAAGTAAAGGCTGGCTCTGCAAGATTAATTTACTCTGAATAATTTAGTTTAATTTTGACTCTGTAACGTAAGCAGTCATTTTTAAATGGCAGCAATCCGGTAATGTAACAAGTTACTTTAAAAAGTAACATTACCTCTCTCATCTAACACGGCTTTTGAGCTACTTTCACCAAAATAACCGTAGAAGTAGTCCTGACTGAGTTTGTAGGCCATTATCACACACATTATACATCCATTGGAGGACAATGTGTAGGAAACTGGGTACCGTTCACATTTTAATCGACACCGGTGCCAGTACCTCGAATTCTGTACCGGTATGGTACCTTTTTTGGTCTCTGTAATAACATAAATGTAATTTAAGTAATTTTATTGATGGAAAAATCTCTCCTTAAACGCTGCATTGCTAACTGCCTGAATTACTTTTTAAAAACAACGTACAGTAATTAAGGGGTTATACCTATATCTTATTGAGGCAAAGCTCTAAACATTGTCACACATTGTCCTCTCTGACAAGCTAATTTGTCATTCAGTAAAAAAGATGAATTTTAATAGTGTAGGCTATCATGCCTAAATCCATTTGTCCCCTTAACTAAAGGCTAATAGCAGAATAGCTATGATATAAAGTAAGCTCTCAGTCACTTTATTAATCACAACATTAAACTGAGCTATAGGTCTATCACATAGGCTTATCATTGCTGCTACAAATGATGGTTTAGCCTACTCTGTTTGATTCTACCTGTTCAATATGGGATGTTGTCTAGTTGGTTTTCCTATCACCTGGATCTACAGCAGGTTCACATTACTCAGAGCTGGTCTTCTTTGGTTGTGTATGTTTCTTAATTAATTTTTTTCTGCTCTGTCATCTAAGCTCCCGCTGCAAAGAGTGATGTTTGACTCTTTTATCAGATTCGGATCATTTGGAGTCATTTTGTTACCTTGAGTCAGTCCCCCCCAACCCAGCATTAACAAAGCATGATCAGTAGTTCACGTGTCCTTTTTCATAATAATGATTTTTAATAGCAATCGACTTCCATGTTAATTATTGTGCCATGCATCCAATTTTCAGTTGCAAATATGTCTATAAATGAATTGAATCACTAAAAAAGGACTTATGAGTCCCTAGTCACTAAAAAGATTTGATAATGAATGATAATGAATGAATCGTTCGCGAGATGCACATCAGTAACTGCAGTGAGTTTGCCATGTCCTACTACACCCGACAGAATTTTACTTGGTTTTGCTGAAAGCTGCAGGCGGCAATAAAATATTACAGAGGCTCTATGCAGGAAATACCTTGATAAACAGCACTAAAAGCTATTTAGCCTAGGCTCTAGCCCTGAACATTAATAAAGACTAGCTACTTCAAATTCCTTTAGCGTACTAGTACAGTAGAACAGTAATACAATTCCTAGCGATAAATAGCTGACTTTTTCTATCGATATGCCTGCAAACAGCACCGGATAAGATGAACCCTCCATGACCCTCAAAACAAAACTATGTGACAGTAAAGTACTGCTAAAAGGTAAAATTGGGGCAGCATTTGGCTCGCCATTGCCGTAAATGTGTGTTTTTATGAATCCTGAGCGATCGATCTCTGGTGCTGCTATGTTTTGCCGTGTTGGCGAATTCTTAAAAAAAAAGGAACACCACTTAATTTTGGTTTAAAATGCATTGTAATTTGTGTTACTGAGATTGTAATGAGTATAATATTACCAAAAATGTATTAGTAATGCGTTATATTATTGCGTTACAGCTACAAGCAATATATTAGTGTATTCAGTTGCTTTTGTAACATGTGACTCCCAACACTGCTGCCACACAACCTCCTGGTTTTTGATTACAATAAATGAATGACAATTTTCAATATTGATGATCATGTAAAAATACAGACAACTTTGGGAGAAACCAAGGTTTAAATTGTAAGTGCACCCCCAGCGTTGAGCCTGACTCCAACCACTACACTACACTTTGAAAAAACTTTGTTTACAGGTTAACACATTTTAGGAATGCAGTAACACTTTAATATATTTTAGCTTGCATACGTACCTCCTTCTTTAGCTGTGATAAGCAGCAGGTGTATTGAATATAAGGACAAGATAGCCACACCTAGAAGAAGGCATCTGTACAAAGAAAGAATGAACATAGAATATGATTGGCATCCTGTAGATTAGGCTACTTCGCAAGACCTGTCAAACATGATTATGAATCAGCATAAAGTAACCTAGTTCAAAATGTTTATCCCATATTTAAAATATTGTCATATTGGCAAATCAGTCACTTTTTTCATACTCATATTTTAATGATTTTGCGGTTTTGTGGATGTTGGAAACTGCAAATGTTAGAGTTTTTAATGGAAGTTTGTTAATCTATTAATTTTATCATAAAATATAGAAAAAAAATAAAAATAAAATATAGACTATCCTACTGTACATCCTTATTCACCATACATGTCAGTGTATATTACATTACATACAGTTGATTTTCCTTTATACATGTATGTCATGCTTCACAAAATGTGTGTCTACATTAGACATGTACAGCATACTGTATGCTTAGTGAATATGTTGTAATAAGGGAGGCAACAATAGCTTTGCTGTGTTTAAAATCCTAGATGTCAAAGGGAGTGTGTTTAATCTCATGGGACGTGCATTATTTTTAACACACTACACAAGGTATTAGGTGCTCACTGGCCACACATTCTTTGAGCTGTCGTCGTGCGTTTGGAAGGCATCAGAGAGAAGAGTATGCATATCAGAGAGGGGGTAGAAGGGGGCATCCAAAAAAAGCCTCAGCAATCTAAGGGTGGGATATCCCAGACAGCAACCAATCAGGGTTCAGTACCTATAATGCCCTATACATATTATATATGTATAATATCGTAAACTAACCTTATAACTACAAATCAAGCAGTGTTAAGAATATCAGTGTTAGCTATGGTATGTGAACCTTTCACATTTGCTTCCAGGTGATTTGTTGTTGCTGTGGCCACACTCACGTAAACAACACGATGCCTGTGTTGGCCATGGCAAAGGAAAGGCCCAGGATTCCACTGCCCATGATGGCATTGCTCAGGTTAAAGACGGACATCCCAAAAGAAGTGTGTCCTGGGTGCTGAGAAATGAGAAAGAGGATCAAATCATAACAGGAAGAGTCAGTGTACGACAATCGCTTAAAGGAAGGAAGCAAAAGATTTGTTTATTTTACCAAAACCATGTTTTGCTCCAAATACACCATGAAAATTGTTCTGAATAATATTGGCTTATCACAACACTTGCCTTAATAATGCCATTAAGGCTGTGTATGTATGTATGTAAGGGTATGTCATGAATTCTGAACTTGCAACTTACATATTCTTCTTCATATTCTTCCTCATATTTTTTCTTTTTCATCATGCCATTTGGGAGAAAATTCAGCTTTTCTTCATCATTCAGATACAGACTGTAATTTAGATTTTAGATTAAAACAATGTAATGTTAACTGTCAGTTAAGAAAGAATAGGATCCAACCAAAGCAAACAAAAAACAAACAAACAAACAACCAAACAGGTTAGAACAAACACATACCTAAATATAGCAAAGTGAAATGTGACCTTAAAGGTATAATCTTACAGCTATAAATGTAGTTTGTGATTTCTTAGAAATCAGTCAACTGTGCTGTGAGAATATTAGCTCTAGTTGATAGCTCATCAATATATCAATCAATTTAGATTTTGGCAGCTGCCTAAAAGATTCTAACCAATCAGGGCCAATTTTCCCTCATTTGTACAAGGAAATCTATAGGGCTTTTCACACCGAATACTCTTAAAGCAAAAAAAAAAAAGCTAAACCTAGGCAAATTTAGCCCCTTTTCACACACACATTTTTACCTAGGGCTAACTTAAACCCAGGGCTATATGATTCACACTGCACTTCTACTTGCCTTGGATTAAATGTCAGTTGCCATGTTCCAACTGACAAAAATGTCAAAACTCTATTGTTTTAGCCCCGTTTCACACTGGCACCTTTTATCCCCGGGTTAATCCATTTTCAGGAGCTAACCATGAAAACTCCTGTGCTAAAATTGGGATTAGCCCAATTTTGAATGTTCTAGGATTGTGCCAGTGTGAACGCTTTCTTAGCCTGGGGCTAACACACCCTTAGCCTGGGTCTAAAAACATTTGACCTACAGCAGCTTTGACAGAGTTCAAGCCGACCTGTTGGTGGTCTTATCAGAGTCTACTTCTGTGTTGACCAGGCTGTCTGTGCTGTCATCGTCAGCCTCAGTAGGAACCTTCTTCAGCTCCATGCGGTCCTTGACGCCTGGCATGATGAAGGTACACAGTGGAAGGTGCAGAGAGTTCACTGAAGTTCACAAGGCAGTACTGTTTCTTCTCTCTTGACCTCAGGGAAGCCTAGCTACCTGGAAAATAGCAATTGCAAAGGAATTATTAAGTGATGACAGATTACTTTTATTTAGAGGTAAACTTCTCGATGTGGGTCTAAAACCACCCTTGTGGCATCCATTTTAACAGTACCAAATGTTACTGACATGCTGATTTGATACTCAGAGATTGGAACAGGATGTTTTGTTCTTGAATAATTATTGGATAAGTAAATTAAGAATGTGCATATAAAGCATTTAGATTTTGCAAGTACTGTACATTTGCCCTTGCAAAGTGACATAATATGACATTAGTGCAGCAAATATCTTCATTTCACCAATATAATGCTTGACAAAAAAATTGTTCCAAAACTTTTTTTAATAAAAGATCAAATTTTTGATTGCCAATCAAATAGTAGTATGCCTGGGCTCTTTTGTGTGACATCTAGCGACAAAAAAGTATAGAAAACATACAGAGCAAACTTGACAAAATAAATTTGGCATGAACCAAACCGTGGATTTGGTGAAGCGTTACACCCAATGGTGAAGCGTTACACCCAATGATGTAGCGTGACGATGCCTAGCCCTGGTGCAAGGTTTCCTTCAAATCAGCAAACTTAAATTAAAGACCCATATGCACTAACATTAGCCTATGTCATCTGTCATGCACGTTTATTTACCCTGGCTCCCTTTTCTATGTTAAAAAAATATTAGTGCCAAATTAATAGGCTAACAATGAGATATAAACACAAAGATTAAAACAATTTAAGCAAATGTCTGCAGTAATATCGCTATGAAAACTTTCAGCACCATGAACAACAAACGCTTCAGAACAACACACGAGCACGGCAGCCCATAGCTACAGCGTATTTGACTATAGGCTATACTTTTTATTTGACTCACCTATTTGAAGGGTTTGTGTGTTTGGCATATTAGAAATTATTTAAAATCTAAAAGTGATAAAGTTAACAATTATTCCAAGCGCTCTGCTTATTTATGTTGGCTAGCTAAATTCTAAGCAGGATTTGTGCCAGAGACTATATTAAGCCTCTTAGGACTTTGTTTGTTTAAAAATGTAATAGCTATTACTGTAAAGAAATTGTAAAGAAATGTAAGAAATGTACTGTCTATGTTTTTAGAGAAATGTAGCCTAATTTACAGTGATCCTATATACCGGTACTTACTTATTGAACTACTGAGATCAGGCATCATAATAGGATATCATTATAAAATATCGCTATATAAAACCATGTGAAGCCAATGTTGCTATAGAAATACTGGTTTGTAATAGTAACACAAACTGTAAAGAATAACCATAGGTCAAATCTAGATGATAAGAGGCCTGTGTCGGGCCCCCAAACAATCACTGGCCACGTTGGCGGACTAAATTCTCACATACCTGAGGGCAGCTGGAAATGTGGAAATGTTTAAAGCTAAACTAAAGACCTACCTATTCAACCAGGCTTTTAACTGTACTAATGCTATTTTATGTATTAGTTCATTTATTTTAAACCTCATATATTTTTACTATTAACCTTTTAAATGTGCATTTATTTATTCATATATTTTTATAATTTTTTATTTTATTTTTTATAATTTTTTTATTTACTTATACAGTGCTCTGCTTCTAGTGTTTCCTTACAGCAGATTTGAGTGTCATCCTAAGTGGGTGGGGGGGGGGGGGGGGGGGGGGGGG
>JAODLL010000790.1:1178-13710 GCA_026546735.1 Forbesichthys agassizii | reverse complement strand
GTGTGTGTCCGTGTGTCCGTCAGTGTGTGTGTGTGTGTGTGTGTGTGTGTGTGTGTGTGTGTGTGTGTGTGCATGTGTGTATGGTAAATTACATCCTCGTGCCCCAACATTCATGTTTCCCTCCTGTCACACTAACACTATCAAGCTATCACCATGCTATCACCATACTAACATCATGCTATTACCATGCTAACACAATGCTATCAGCATGCTATCACCATGCTAACATCAAGCTATCACCATGCTAACACAATTCTATCACCATGCTATCACCATACTAACATCAAGCTATCACCATGCTAATACAATGCTATCACCATGCTAACACAATGCTAACACCATGCTATCACCATACTAACATCATGCTATCACCATGCTAATACAATGCTATCACCATGCTAACACAATGCTAACACAATGCCCCTCTCCTCCTCCTCCCAAGCCTTCTCTGCCCTGAGAGACGCCATTGGCTGGCGCCACACCCTGGTGGTGATTGGTGCTCTGCAGAGCTCCATGGCAGTAGGGGCGCTTCTGCTGAGGCCCATCATCATTCGGCCCGGGGGGCCTGGGGGGGCCTTGGGGCCCTCGGTCAAGGAGCTGGAGGCCCTCGGCAGCACCGCAGACCCCCCCGCGGAGGAGGAGCTGAGTTTAGGGGGCTCCGGGGAGTGTCTGTCTGAGGGTGGCCGGGGCGGAGGGTGCGGGGGAACCCTATTGGACCTATCGGTGCTGCGGGAGAGCAGCTTCGTGTGCTACGCGCTGTTCGGCCTGTTCGCCACACTGGGCTTCTTCGCGCCGCAGCTCTACGTGATAGAGCTGGGCGTGAGTCGCGGCCTAGAGCGCCCACTCGCCGCCCTCTCGCTGGTCATCATGGCGCTGGCCGAGGTGCCAGGCCGGCTGGGCGTGGGCTGGGTGCTGAGCCGGCATGCGCTGCGGGCCCGGCGGTTGCTGGTACTGCAGGCCTGCGTGGTCGCCATGGCGGCGGGGCTGCTGGCGTTCACGCAGGTGTGGGACTTCTACAGCCTGGCGGTGTGCTGCGCCGTGCACGGCTTCCTGATGGGCTGCGTGGCATGCACGCACATCCCCCTGCTGGCCGAGGACGACGTGGCGGGCGTGGAGCGCATGGCATCAGCCGCCGGCGTCTACGTCTTCATCCAAAGCTTCGCCGGGCTGGCCGGCCCCCCGCTGGCAGGTCAGGGTAGTGCACGGTCCTGTTTTAAAATTATGAATAGAATTATCTTCCATGTATGAGCCTTTATCTTTCATCTATGAACATTTATCTTCCATATATGAGCCTTTATCTTCCATATATGAACCTTTATCTTCCATATTTAAACCTTTGTCTTCTATCTATGAACCTTTATCTTCCATCTGAACCTTTTCTTCCATATATGAACCTTTATCTTCCATATTTAAACCTTTGTCTTCTATCATTGAACCTTTATCTTCCATCTGAACCTTTATATCTTCCATATATGAACCTTTATCTTCCTGTCCTGCATGTTGTAGATGTCTCCCTGCTCCAACACACATGACTCACATGAAATGGGCCGTTATCAGGCTTCTGTAAAGATTGATGACGGTCCTTACATGTGAGTCAGGTGTGTTGGAGCAGGGACAGTGGGTCCCCAGGACCAGGGTTGTGAAGCGATTGTTTTAACATCCCTATCGTTCCTATAATATACGTGATGCTATCTGCTATCAAGGAAGGAGATGTTCATACTGTATTCACCATGACGCTCCAGTACAGCTGTCTTGATCTGTTATTCTGCATCGTCTGTACTCGCTAGGCGCCCTAGTGGACGTAACTGGGAACTATGGGGCAGCGTTCTACTCCTGTGCAGCGGGCATGGCTGTTGGCGCCGTGTTCTTGGGTCTAGTGAAGCCTGCCAGGGGGCTATCCTGTGGGAGGACAGACCCAGAGAGCCTGGGTACAGGAAGGCAGGGCCCGACGGATCACCTGGACCAGGAGCAGCACCAGGAGCTGGAGTTGGAGCAGGAGCAGGAGCAGCACCAGGAACAGGAGCAGGAGCAGAAGAATCGCATGATGGCTGCCAGCCTCTGACGGGAGCTGAGCTGCAGGAGCTGAGCTGCCACAACAGATCACAGGACACTGGACCGTCTGAAGTGCTCCTTCTGAGCTGATTCCTGAGAGCTGCTGGGTCACAGCATGGCTCTGTGCCTGCATGTGTTCACCCACTGTACGCACACTCAACCATGTTAGGTTGCGTCACCGGAGGGTGTCCATACAAGAACGTAGCTGTACAGATGAAGTGCTGCAGGGGAGGTGCCTTGGTCTCCATGTCAGTCTATGAAGGATATTAAACAACAAAACTAATTGTCTTCATAATCGGCTCGTGCAGTAACTGTAGTTACAAGAACAACAAAACACTGATTCCTATTAGCAATCTACTGCAAGAAAGATTCTCGAAGAAAAATTTAGCTCAAAAGGTGATGAACGTCCTTTTTAATGAAGATGACAAAAAGGGTATTGTCAGATAATTTTGTAGCAAAAGAATGTCTATGATTAATGACATCAATAAAGCTTAAGCATTTTGAACGAATAATTGTAATAATCATACTGTATTGCAGATGCAAATGACTATACAAAAATGATAAATCTAATTGTCTAACAAATATACAAATATTCTGTAGGCCTATATAAATATTGATCTTTGTGAGCCTAACAATAAAAAAAATGATATTATTTAGGCTTACTGTGCTTAAGAAACCGGTCACCTAGATTTTAAAGGAATAGAGACAAAAGTATTATGACAAATGTGGTTACCCTCTGAAAATATAAAGTACATTTCATTACTATAACTAATCAATTAACACTGTTATCTACAACGACTACAGTTCTATAATGCTAACTAATAATAATAATATTACATATTATTTAAGGACGGCTTTCAAAACACTCACATCTTACAAATACAGAGACACAGCCTAATATAACAACATTTCACTAAAACAGCATAGATATTAACATATAAGATACAAATAAAAACGGTGGAAAGTAAAATAAAGGAGACTGAGCAGAGATTTCAAATAAAAATCGGTTTGTTGTGGTCAGATATGGGGAGGTCAGTTATAGGGAATATATAACTATAAGGCCATTCATCATAAATCCATTCAGGTGTTGTAGATTAAACATGATAGAACAAGGATTCATCAAAGATAGTAGAATAAAAAGCCTATAACGGTTTACATGTACAGGCTGGGAGATTCACGATGTTGTCTTGTGTCTCATGTTTGTTGTTGAGTGGCTGAAATGAACCTAGTGGCCAGTAAATAGGGATGACTAAAATAGTGTATATAACTCATTATAGACTATACCTACCAATGTTTAATCTTGACCTATCAAAGCTGAAAATAGCATAGCCAGTTAAAACCTATCACTGTTTAAGGTTTGTTGTCAGTGATCCAGTCTTACCGAGTTACTGGTGCTACAACACTGGGTATCCTATAGTAACCATTCATCTAAGTGTGAATAATATGCTGCTACTCTATTATGCCTGTGGGTGGGCATTTTGCTATCGGCTACGTGCCAGTGAACACTCCCTAGACGGGCTAAACCGGGTTGTAAAAACTGCAATGTAATACTGCTAAAACCAGGTTATAGTCAGGGTAGAACCAGGTTATAGTCAGGGTAGGACCAGGTTATAGTCAAGGTAGGACCAGGGTAGGACCAGCCCCGCCTGGGAGAAGCCGTTCCTCGGTGTATTCGTGTTCTGTAAACTGCCAAGTCACGACGATTGTGAATCACATTTGTGCGCAGTGTGGCTACAGGTGCACATTTCATGACCATGCACCACTAGTGCAGCGCTGTTGTCGAAGAGCAACATCGCCTCTTTATCGTGCGCAAATAAGTAATGAAGGTTATTGTTTGATTTGGGTTGGTCCTTGCGTGAAATGCTTTGCCATGGTAACAACTATATTGGCCCTTCTGATGCTCCGTAGATTGGTCCAGACTGGGCGTCACCAGAGCGTCGTTGCACGTCGCGCATGCCCAGCAGATCCAGTATAAAAGCAGAACGCAGCGGCTAAACGGCATTAGCAGCCGCAGCAGCCAGTTGAGCTCGACATTTTGACGTCGTCGTTTTGGAAATAGCATAATAAATCAATTCTTCAGTAAAAATGAGGGAGATTGTTCATCTTCAAGCGGGCCAGTGTGGAAACCAGATCGGCGCTAAAGTGAGTTTTTAAAGGGTGTTTTTTGGGAAACAGCCGTGATGTCGGTTATCTGTCTGCGTGTCCGTTAGGCCAGACTCAATAACGTCACTGTAATTGTACAATACCGCACTGTCTAGATTACCGTCCCAATCGACCTTTTTACTTAAAAATGATCAAACTAATGACTACTACAACATTTTACCGAAAGCTAAAGCTGAGCTGATGTCCAAATAATTTTGTATTAACTATGTTTTAAACGGTTACCGCGCACATATGCGTCGATACTATCATGTCTAATTATTCCGATGCACAGCATCGCGTGTTGGAGCCGGGTTAACGTGGCCCAGCCCGGGTTAACACGCCGTTCTGCTGCAGTGCGCAAAACGATGCTGGTACGCCATCTTAGAGACAATGGTGCGGCTTGTCGCCTTCTCTCCTTTCTTCCCGAACAGCGCCGCGGCGCACATGAATATTTAATCCGCTGCTGTGCCGCTGCTGTGCCGCTCCTGTGCGCCTCGCATCGGAATATTAATGAGTCGGTTTGAATATTATCGCGTTTCTTTGTGCGGCCTAGATTTTGAACCGCTCGAGCGCGCCGCGCCCTTTTTTTTTTCGGCGGGAGGGAGGTACTTCGGTTAGTGACGTCACTCGATCGTTCAAATCCATACGCTAGCGCCGGCTCTGAGCCAATGGGGGTGCTGCCCGCGTGCGCCAAAAGCTGGCGGGCGGAACGTCTTGCAGACGCAGCACGTGACCTGCGGCAGCCCCGTGACGTGTGTGTGTGCGTGTTTGTGTGCGTGTGTGCGCGTCCTGCAGTTCTGGGAGGTCATCAGCGACGAGCATGGCATCGACCCCACCGGCGCCTACCACGGGGACAGCGACCTGCAGCTGGACCGCATCAACGTGTACTACAACGAGGCCTCTGGTGAGGCTTCTCCTGCGTCATGATGATGATGTAGCATGTAAGGTGGGGGGAGCCCTGTGGTTTACCTGAGCTGTGCCCCTCTTAGGTGGTAAATATGTCCCCCGGGCGGTGCTGGTGGACTTGGAGCCCGGCACCATGGACTCGGTGAGGTCCGGACCCTTCGGCCAGATCTTCAGGCCAGACAACTTTGTGTTTGGTGAGTGAGCCTGTTCCAGCCAGGTCTATCGCCACCTGGTGGCCACACGGCAGTTTGTCTGATGCTGTGTTTGATTACAGGCCAGAGTGGTGCAGGGAACAACTGGGCCAAGGGTCACTACACGGAGGGGGCGGAGCTAGTGGACTCTGTGCTGGACGTGGTCCGTAAAGAGGCGGAGAGCTGCGACTGCCTCCAGGGCTTCCAGTTGACTCACTCCCTGGGAGGTGGCACAGGCTCCGGCATGGGCACCCTGCTGATCAGCAAGATCCGGGAGGAGTACCCCGACCGCATCATGAACACCTTCAGCGTAGTGCCCTCTCCCAAGGTACTGTTGTCATGGTGATGTCAATGTGAAGATGCTGTGCTGCCCCCGGTGTCTGACATGGCGGTGTAGCCTTACATAGTGATAACATGATGCTGTGCTGCCCCCTAGGTGTCAGACACAGTGGTGGAGCCCTACAACGCCACGCTGTCAGTCCATCAGCTGGTGGAGAACACAGATGAGACGTACTGCATCGACAACGAGGCTCTGTACGACATCTGCTTCCGCACACTGAAGCTGACCACACCCTCCTACGGCGACCTCAACCACCTGGTCTCCGCCACCATGAGCGGGGTCACCACCTGTCTGCGGTTCCCCGGGCAACTGAACGCTGACCTGCGTAAGCTAGCAGTGAACATGGTGCCCTTCCCCCGCCTGCACTTCTTCATGCCAGGTTTCGCACCCCTGACCAGCAGGGGGAGCCAGCAGTATCGCTCCCTCACAGTTCCAGAGCTCACGCAGCAAATGTTTGATGCCAAGAACATGATGGCGGCGTGCGACCCTCGCCACGGCCGCTACCTCACGGTGGCAGCCATCTTCCGCGGCCGCATGTCCATGAAGGAGGTGGACGAACAGATGCTGAACGTGCAGAACAAGAACAGCAGCTACTTCGTGGAGTGGATACCAAACAACGTGAAGACGGCTGTCTGCGACATCCCACCCCGGGGCCTCAAGATGGCCGCCACCTTCATCGGCAACAGCACGGCCATTCAGGAGCTGTTCAAGCGCATATCAGAGCAGTTCACCGCCATGTTCCGCCGCAAGGCCTTCCTCCACTGGTACACCGGCGAGGGCATGGATGAGATGGAGTTCACTGAGGCAGAGAGCAACATGAACGACCTGGTGTCAGAGTACCAGCAGTACCAGGACGCCACTGCAGAGGAGGAAGGGGAGTTTGAGGAGGAAGGAGAGGAGGAGGCAGCATAAAGTGCTTTAATGTCGTGTTCTTTGCAAAGCAGGTGGTCAGGCTGACAAAGGAGGTGTTCATGTTGTATTCTTTGCAAAGCAGATAAAAAGGAGCTTGTAAGTCTGAAAAGCAAATGTTCATGTTGTGTGTTTCTTTTCTTTTCAACCAGGCGAGCTTGGTTCTTGTTTCTTTATTTGTTGTTTGTGACTGTACAGAACTATGCGTCATTAAAGTGATTTGTATAAAGAGTTGGCTTGTCTTCATGGCTACTGCATATTTCATCATCTAACACATTTTATGGTTCCAAGCATGGTTTAGTTATACCTAGATTAAAATGTACTAATGATTGGCGTTGTATGCAAAACACAATGTATTTGCAAATAAGCAAAATGTCTACTTTAATTCAATCTCCAAACGCCTGTAAACCCAGTATGGCTGTAATGACCATTCTACATGCATGAGCTCAGGTAATTGTGTATAAAATCTACTTGATCTCTACATGTAATAATCGCTATTGTGACTCAACATGGCGGTTTAAGTAAAGGCTGTCTCCAGTTACTGGGTCAACAGATGCTACAGTATTAATGTATCTGGTAGAGTTTATATTCGCGTAGGTTATGCATGTTGAAGGGCGATAACATTGTCCTCAGACCGAACGTTTGCAACGCAGGGTTGAGTAATCTGGTATAGCATTATCTTACCCTATACTTGATATAACTGCGTCTGCCTCAACAGTTTCAGACACGGAACAGCAACACTCGCGAATAATCTGTAGACAAAAAAATCCTAAAATAAAATTAAAGGTTATCTTGCTCGTTTCGTGCCTTAATGAAAAGCGTGGACTACCAAATATAATTAGTCTAGTCATTGTGTCCACATACACATTCAAACATTTTTGATTTGTCATGGTAGCATAGTGTCCAGAAACCTGATAAATATAATGTAAAAAAAACAACGTTGAACAGAACGCGTGATTAGCAGCATCATAAAGGAATATCTTAGTCAAATTAATATAAACATATTTAATATTTGTGGGCGGACAAACTCCGCCTTGACGTGACGTCAGGGGCTGGTCATCGGGATATGAGAGATACGGTAACTTCAGCCGCAAATAAAGTAGCGCTCGTCTTTTTGCATAATCCGTGACATGTCAGCAGAGATACGGTGGTCTCGCCGCTTACGCCGTTCGTACCGAACTACGACAGCTGCCAGACGAAATACGAAAGCGGAAGAGTTTGTCTGTCGTGAGTGACTAGTATGAGTTAGCGGCTAGCAGGCTAACTACTCTAGCCATCTAGCTCGTCATGACTGAACCTCCACGGGATTTGGCTGCGTAAAGGATAATCCGTGGTTCTGTACGGTAACGACCAGCACCCGTCCGTACGAGCTCTGCCCCACAGGCAGCCTTGCAAGAACCATCATCTGTGTGGCGGTAGCTGGGATTCTAAGGACTGGGGCGCCTTGGCTACACCAGGTAATGGAAGCCGGGTGTGATGTCGATGAGGTTCTGAGATCTGATTTTGGACCATCACTAGAAGTAGCCTAATCTCAGTTCGGTTTTCGGCTAAAACAACACTGCAATCTTATCCGAGTCCGAACCGAGCCAAGACTGTCCTCCGGCTTCTTAATAACACCTAATGGAAGCGACCGGCATGTTGACAGAAAACAGGTGAATGGAATAAGTCTTATTACATTCATTCATATACATCGTTTTTATTATTTACTTATTGGCCGTTTAACCCAAACCCGGGTGCCTTCACGTTGAGTAGTCGGTGCTCTCAGTAGCTGAGAGACGCATTCTCTGAGCTTTTAAATGCCAGCTACTGTAGTATGCTATTTTTAGACTCTCCGGCTGCTGGGAGTGTCTTTGAATCTTGTGAGTTCTGTAGGGCTGCCTGGTACATACACACGTGAAACCGAATGTCTGATTCGGATTGTGTGAATTGCTGTACAGGAAGCGTCCCCGTGACGATGACTGTGAGGATGACCCGGATCCTCGGACCAAGAGGTGCGGGTGCGGCCCAGATGCCCTAGAATCGGAGCTGGGAAGAGACGCCTGGGACTCTGAGGTTAGGCACTGTGTTAAAGGGACCCTCATCGATTCCCCTTGCAGTTTGCAGTGGCAAATAGATTTTGAAACTGGTTGCCCAAACTACACCAGAGGGCTCATACACCCCCCACACACACACACACACGCACCCTCAACAGTATATAGCACGATCAGACGTATTTCAATAGAAGTTGATGCACATACTGTCATTGAGACATGAGCCACATGCACCGTCTGTTGTCCCGCCCCCCAGCAGTCGTCCAGCAGCGAGGGCAGCTGCGTGGCCAACAGCCCGGTACACACGCCACTCTGCCCACACGCCTCCAGCTGCCACAGCAACTGCGGTTCCCAGAATTCCCTCAGCCCCCCTCCCGACGACCCCAGGGGCTCCAGGCTGCAGGGTCTCCATGGCGACGGCGGGGCGTCCTACGACCACATCAACAGGGTCCTGCGGGAGGCACACTTTAGCAGCCTGCAGACGAGGAGCGGCCCGGGGAGCTCCTGACCCGTGTCCATGTCCATGGTCCCCTTGACCGCACCTGCCTTTGTGTGTGTGTGTGTGTGTGTGTGTGTGCGCAGCGCACCAAGCACTTTACAGACAGTATCGTGTGTGTGTGTGTGTGTGTACGTGCATGTGTGTCCATTCTGGTTGGTGCTATTGACGGGGAAGATGTCCCAGAGTGCTTGCCATACTCCTGCAGCCAGACTCTTCTCCCTGCCGCCACCGGGGTGTGCTCAAGCATGCGCTCTACAACGGCCATTTTGTTTAACTTGTTGCCAAGAAAAGACATTTGAGCTTTATTTACTGTTTGATAACCAAAATATCAGACAATATGTGACCACATCACTAGATCGTCTGGTTAGATCTGCTCCTGAAGGTGGTTATGTTGAGTTGGATGCATATCTGCTGCAACCTAAGGGTTGTGGCGCGCACACACACGTTCGCATCTCAACCAGTGGCTTTTGCAACTGACGGCTGGAGAAGAATAATTTAATTTGTGTTTGAGGTTGGTAACGGCTCCTGGCTTGTGCGGTATGACCAATTCACTGTGTTCCAACTGAAATAAACCAGATTTGTGTAACTGTTTTCTAATGTTTTCATTTAGGCTGATTGGTTGTTGCAAGGAATTGATTAAGAACTTAACATGGTGTGCTGAAAATAAAAAAAGCAAGTTTTCCCCACAGTAACGTCATGATGTACATGTGAAACCAAAATAAAGCACATTACTTTTTATAAATAATTTATTGTTCTGACCTGGTTGCATTTATAGCTATAGCCAAGCTATTGTGCTTGGATAGATATGGCCCAGAATGGTCACAACATGCCTCATGAATTCTCCAGATAGATGCAACATGATAGTATAGTACAGTATCTGTAAATCAAATGGTTAAGATTTGTACCTAAATATTAGACACATAATTATATCCCATAAGACTGATATTATGTAAGACAGACAGCTACAAAATAGAAATTGACTGGCATCCTTTGAGGCAGAACAGGTTTGTTTACTTCTGAGGCAATATAACGGAACGAGAACCTGATATTCACTGATATTGGCACATAACAGAGCCTGTATAGACATTTGCCCGAAATACTGAGATTGAGATCTATCATGCATGGTGCAGATGCTGTGATTGGAGGATTGCACTGAATGTTCCCCAGCAGCTGCAGGTTTAATCATTAGTTGTTGTTCTTCATATGATTGAACGTCACATGACCAGTCAGGTCAATAGGTGTGTCGTGTGTAGCTGGCCAACGGCACAGAGACCAGCGCCTATAAAGAAACCTTCCCCTCGGTAAGTTGGTCATGCTCCACGGCTCCAGCAGCTGCTGCCAATGACAAACACACCTGGCCTGACTTGGGTTTGCTTCAAGAACCGTGTTTTGTAGAAACTAACCGATGGTGAAAACATTTAATCCAAAACATAAAAAATGTGAGAAATATAAAATCTAGTTGTAATAACAATGTAACTTAACAATACATTTTAGCAGTGGAGATGATGAACTTGCAGATACATCAGAAGTATTCTTTTGAGAAACAACAGAAGAAGAGGTACACTGTCTGGTCATCACATGACAGATTATTTAGTGCTGCGTCACCATGGAGACTTAAAATTGAGCTAAAGAAGCTACGCATCAGCGGGTTTAACAAGAGTCACTCTAGGGCCCCTCCTCTGAAGAGGAGTCGTCTCTATTGTGGCATCACTGGCCTCTCAGCAGTCTGTATCAGCTGGCCGCTAGGCAGGCTAGCTGCTAGGCAGGCTAGCAGCTAGGCAGGCTAGCAGGCTGCTAGGCAGGCTAGCAGGCTGCTAGGCAGGCTAGCTGGCTAGCTGGCTGCTAGGCAGGCTAGCTGGCCGGCTGCTAGCCTAAACCAGCTACACGTGGCTAGCCGCAGCGTCAGCAGTTGAGAAAGGAGAAGGCCGACACCGGTTGGCTCCCGCCAGGCGTGACATCACTGGGCAGGGACGTGACATCACTGGTCTGACGGATACACGGGAGCAGCGGACCATAGGACCGGCCTGTGATGCATGTCCTGTCCTCCATTAGGTCCTCCTCTGCATGGACGTCCCAGCACGTAGCCCGGCCTCTCACCAGCTCCATGCCGGCAAACAGGGACTGCTTTGGGGGGGGCTGTGGGTCCCCGCCAACCTCTGTCTCCGGCCGGGCAGAGAGGGGGCTCGGGGAAGGGGCGGGGCTGGTGGGGCAAGCCCCGCCCCCCAGCAGGGCTTCAAACTGCCGCAGGATCTGGTGGGTGGGGGAAGGGGAGGAGGGGGGGGGGGGTCATAACAGCCTTGGGTGAGTTCAGTGGACTGAACGTCAGATTAAACTTTGTACTGAACGACATGTTTCCTAAAAAAAGGTTGAACTACTTAAAAATGTTGAATGGGCGTCAAGTGTTGCTCAATGACGCGTAGCATGTGTAGCGGCATATGTACTGTTAAAGTAGCCTGTACATTACAGTGCCAGTACCAGATATGGCTTCATTAACATCCTACTCATCTCAAATCTCATTCTGACATGAAATAAACAAACTGGAACATGTTGACACCATTGTGGACATATCCTGAACATGTTAAGCACGCTACAGCCCCACCACAGTGGTTCTATCGCCTTGTGCATTGCTACAGCAGTAAAACAAACAATCCCTTGGTTAGCCATGTGAACGTACCTCCACCCACAGCCCAACTCCCTGTTCTGGCGTTACGTCCAGTGTGTCTACTCGGCGTTACTGTGACAATACCTTGCTAGCCTTGTTGGCCACGGGTCCCAGGGAGGCGGCGCTCAGCTGCAGCAGCCCGCACCGGACGGCCCCGTGGACATGCTCCAGCGACAGCAGGTCAGAGGTCATGAGGCAGGCCACGGCACACAGCGCCCTCTGCAGGGACACAGCGGTCAGTGCTGCTGCCATGACAACACAGGGCTCAACAGTAGCTGATGCAGCTCAAGAGCTCCCAAATGTTACTGTAGGCTAGTGGCACCACATCACTCAAAGTCTAAAAGACACCATTTATTTAAATGTTGTGTGGTTTGTGTCGGTACCATCTGGGTCGTGGGGGAGGGGTCCTGCAGGCGGTGAGACAGCAGCTCCACCACCACCTCACAGTTCAGGGCAGAGCACCTGGGACACAGCACCAACCAATCAGGAGTTAGCGTCATCTAATTCAAACATTCATCACTGTCAATCAAGGCACAAAGCATTGTGGGACGTTTGTCACACTATTCTGAAGAATAGATGCTTTTAACCTACTAGCATTGAGATACATTGTGTGTCATGTAGCATTGAGATACATTGTGTGGCATATAGCATTATGAGGTATGTAGCATGTAGCATAAACATTGTGTGGTATGTAGCATTATGAGGTATGTAGCATGTAGCATAAACATTGTGTGGCATATAGCATTATGAGGTATGTAGCATGTAGCATAAACATTGTGTGGTATGTAGCATTATGAGGTA
>JAODLL010000789.1:0-13711 GCA_026546735.1 Forbesichthys agassizii | reverse complement strand
TAAGGGACCACAGTACACAACTGCAGTAAACTCTGTGTTAAGGGACCACAGCACACAACTGCAGTAAACTCTGTGTTAAGGGACCACAGCACACAACTGCAGTAAACTCTGTGTTTAGGGACCACAGTACACAACTGCAGTAAACTCTGTGTTAAGGGACCACAGTACACAACTGCAGTAAACTCTGTGTTAAGGGACCACACTACAGTGATAAATAGGAGTATGGCTGTGGTTAGGTATTCTCAAATCAAATTAATCTTTATCCCTCTTTGGCCAACTACAAAAATTATAGTTATATTCATTATGCCTGTCACCTCAGCGATGATCTCTTTTATGACCATATTTTGGCTAATCTCTATTTTTAGTGTATTGACAGTGACAGCCCTGGTCCTTCCATACACCTCCACAAATATTCCTAGATTCATATTGTAGCCTCTGGTGTTAATCCGCAGTCACTTGACTGTTTATGACCATATCCTCCCTCAGTGCCAATCAGGTTAGGGCATGCAAGGGCATCCTTAAAATCAGTGACACTATACGGCGGACTTTAAAATGTATTTGCTTTGTTAACTTCCATAAAGAAGTCAATAACCCTAAGTGGCTTTGTTCTCAGAACCCCCTCACCAGTGGTTAGCGCTGGTAATGAGCATAGCAGAATTGCTGCGCCCATGTTAAACTGTACCACACAAGGAGTTACAGGACTACAGGAGTGGATTAGGGGCTTTCCATGGTCATGCAGACGTGTAGTGGCAGAGGAAATCTACGGCCATTTTGGCAGGCCAAGACACTTTTCACATGGGAAGCTGGTTCCATAGACTTTTGGTTGGGCCTCCTGAGAAAGACAGGAAGTGGCAGGAAGCCACTAATGAGAACACAAGCAGTTTAATATGGCTATGTGTGGTGTAGCGTATATGTGCTGAGCGCATGCCCGGATGTCCCTGTGTGTGTTTTGGTTGCTGTTTGTTCCTAAGTGATGTTTATTGCAATGTAACTTGGCTGCAGAGAGCATAGAGAAAGGCGTGTGTGCACGTGCGTGTGCGTGCGTGTGCGCATGATGCAGGGATGTGCAACAGGTGGATGCATACTGCATGTGTTTGTGGGTACAACACAAAGGCAATGAGAGGTATTGATATTTACAGTAGTCATTTCGGGATTTATATACAGTATATATATATATTATGTATGTGCAATTTATACCTTTTTCAAACAGATTACTTTGTGTGAAATCTAAGCCGTTTATTGCTTCATATAAACAAAAATAAATGGTCAAATGCATTGTGTACATCATGAGTCATTAAGATGGCTATGTTTGTCATCTTAAGTAACTGGCTTAAGAGCATTTCGGCTGCTGGACTCATCATTTCTGACAGGAAAGTTGTCTATGTATCAGAGAGGAAGCTGGGTCATATTCTCTGCAGTTTAAACAGAAGGAAGCATTTGTAAACTAACTGGAACATCTGCCTTCACAGCCTTTTCATGTTGATCCAATCACATTCATAATATCAAGAGACATACTTAACAAACTATGGAATGTCCTTACTAGGCCAAATGCTGCTATCTCAGACATCTTTACTCCTAAGGGAAACCCAGATGACATTTTCCATTGGGGACCACGTTTAAGGATGAGTTTAACTGTGGCTGTTTGGTTTATAAAATATGCAATAATTCTAAAGCCTACAGTATGTATGTAATAAAAGGTTAACACACTGACGCACAGCAGTATATGTTGGCCTGTGTTAGCCAATAATCCCTTATTTTAGAATGAATTATAGAAGTTGATTAACTGTTACAATATGTAACACTGCGTTGAGTCATCCACTAAATCCTCCCACCTAACTTCCATCTGAAAAAAACATTTAAATGACTGGTTGATAACAAAACCTACTAGTTCAGTTTACATGGGCTGTCATCTGGTAGTAGCTATGACTTATTCCGTTGGTTAATTGCCACTATTACACAGTTAGGAATTGTATACTCACTTAATGCATACGAAATGCACATATAGAACATAAGATATAAACTGAACAGGCCATTAAATATTATTTAGGGACTGCACTTATGTTTTTCTAATTATATGGAATACTTCATTAATATCACATATATTTTAGTCAAGAGATCAACTCAAAGTCCCAAAGTTATCATATATTAGTAAAAAAAAAATCCTGCAGGAGGAAACAGTATAGGTGTTCACCATTGCCAGCTGAAAAAATCTTTCATTATCTTTTTAAACATTCAGTAGCTCAGTGCAGCATTCATGGCCTATTGTAAAGTATACACCTATAACATGTAATGTTCCTTCATCACAGCGACTCGCCAAATCAAATTGAATAAGAAGCACTGACCATGCGGTTGGCATGCAATCAATCACTTCTCATTGGGGGTCAAGGGGAACCACTGCTTTAGTGCAATGAGAGCCACTCATGGAAACATGTTTGCTTGACGTACACTATAGTCAGATTAGTGTCAACATCAAAGCACCCAAAACTCGATTGCATCAAATATATTCCTCCAGTGCTGATGCGTGTGTTGTTACTATTCATTATTTCCTCTCTTTGTCTCATCATTTGTTCAACTGAAGGAAGTTTATGGTGTATTAAAATGCAGGACGGCTACATTTGAAGTGCTTACAAGCCAATATCGTTGAAATAATTGGAAAATACTGCGTCACGGTTGAAGAAAGTAAAATAATGAATGAAGCCCCACAAATCACAAGAACGCAGTGTAAATGCAATATTACACCTATACTTGTTCAACCTCACAGTCAGCTATCCAGAAACCGACGTTCCTTGAAATGAGCTATTTCTCATCGCTATCACCCAGGGCATTTATCCATTATCTAAGCTCAAATTGAACGGCACCTTTTAATTCGGATTACATTGCTTCATCAGGAGGCCCTGAGCAAAGGAAGAGATGAACGGTAGGAATAGGGAGTGGACCCTTGGTGCACACACATGCACATGCATTGTCACCATAAAATACTCAGCAGGGATTTGTGCGGACTGTTAACACCGATAATTATCTTGACATACTGTATTAGAGAACTGATATTTTCCAGTCCCGCTCCTTTAGTGGCAAAAGAGTAATAGATAGTGTTTCATCTTGGCCGACGCACCGTTCGCCTTATGTGCTCAGTCAGGTTGACTATAAATTACAATAAATTATCTTGCTGAGAGCTTATATGGTTTTGATAAGTGGCGAAGAGAGGGCCTTGAGCAGAGTTTCCAGCCCTGAGCAAAGGAAGAGATGAACGGTAGGAATAGGGAGTGTCAAAGTGAACAGAAGGAAACATGACTAAGGAGCGTGTGAGAATGTGTGACACGAAGAACAGCAGGATATAGAGGAGGGGGGGGGGGGGTTGTGGAATAAAGATGTTATTGCATTTCTCCTCATTAGAAGTCGATCAAGCAAGTGCAATTCATTGTTTTCCTATAGCGAGCAGCCCAGAGGGAGATTGACAGGGAGTCAGCATGACAGCACAGCAGGACAATGTTACAATATGTCTGGAAAGTCATCCAGATTGATTCACAGACTAGGCCGTGAAGCGAGAGGGATGATGGGATTAGGATCTTTCTTGTTCTTGTTTCATGTTTCAGGCGAGACAATGTGAAGGTTATACAGTGACACAAATGCATACAAGTGTACAATCCTGAAGCCATGCTTTGCATCTTTGTTACATAAAGTATTTCATCTCTATCTTTGCACTATTTCTGTCACCATATGTAACACCGAAATTGGTCTCTGGGTGCCAGCTAAACTGTGACACGCGCACGCACACACACACACACACACACACAAGCACACACACACACACATAAATCTACTTCAGCTTGCATAAACAGAAAAACACAGAGTCAAATATGTACAAACATCATTCTAACATAAAGTGTCTCTCAGTTGTAACGGCAACCATGTGGATGTTTAAGAGAGGAATTTTAGTTTCTAAATATTTACGTGCTCCGAGTGGACCCTTGGTGCACACACATGCACATGCATTGTCACCATAAAATACTCAGCAGGGATTTGTGCGGACTGTTAACACCGATAATTATCTTGACATACTGTATTAGAGAACTGATATTTTCCAGTCCCGCTCCTTTAGTGGCAAAAGAGTAATAGATAGTGTTTCATCTTGGCCGACGCACCGTTCGCCTTATGTGCTCAGTCAGGTTGACTATAAATTACAATAAATTATCTTGCTGAGAGCTTATATGGTTTTGATAAGTGGCGAAGAGAGGGCCTTGAGCAGAGTTTCCAGTGGGAAGTTAAGACCTTATGTAAACTGTTATGTCTCCAAGTAGGAGTTCAGTGAACACCAAGTCATCTATCTCGTCATCGGTGGTTTTGAATGGGACCTATTTCTGAGGCATCCCTGTCTCTCCGCCCTGCTGAAGGATCTCATGGTCCTCTGCAATTCTCAGGATGAAAATATCTCCCTGCTCATGGAGGCTTGGCCGTCCTCGATGTCCAGAGAGCTATCTGCTGAGCCTTTATTTTGGGCTTTATTTACAAATTTCCAGGCAAAGTTTATTTTGACTCTGAATCCCTAAAGATTCTCCGACGATCGACGCCAAGGAGAGATAAAGTGTTCTGGAAGCAGGAGCACGGTCCAGTAGTCACATGGATGGAAAAGGTTCTTCGTCGTGTGTCTAAACCTGGTTGTGTCAGCAGGTGTGACTCATAACCTTTAAGCTTCTAATCCCCCTGCATTCCTGATATTTCTGTTTTAAAGTCATCATCACAGCATCTGTGCGTCGGAGCCAAACCACAGATTGAGTGGTCTTTTTTCATTCCTTCTGTGCGTGCGTCCGTCTTAATGTGAAAATTATTGCCTACATCTCCCAATCCGTGTATGCAAGAGTTCAACACGCTATGCATTCCACAGTTTCCGCACCAGCAATAAATCCGTCAAAAGTCACACAGATTCATGATTGCCCACAACACACTCTGTTAGTAATTATCGACTTCTCTGTATAGATATACTTCCATAGCTCCAGGTGGCTGAGATTTATGATGATAGCATAACAGATAACGCTATAAATACAGCAAAACCGCCACCTTTGATACTGATAACTCTGTCCAGGGTGGCACACATCTTCCCTCGCATGAGCTCATGCAAGTTCAAAAAGCCATGAGGAGTGTATTTGTTCAAGGTGTGTTGTATGTCTGTGTATGTTGGTTGAGTCAGAAAGCAAAACCTTCCATACAGCAACAAATATCAGGTCTTTGGGGAGGTTGTCATGTGTCCTGAGTATAACACGAAACACTTATGTAAAAAGTCGAAGAACTATAAGTGGTAAGTGTGAATGCATTTTGCTGCTACAAATAGTGATCAAATACATTAACAATGATGTTACATGGGAAACACGCACACTCCTTAAACATGCAGGCTATGTATCACAACACAAGAATTAATGCTAACATGTATTTGTCTCGTCCATCTATAATGGAAAATGTGATGCCCTGTGGTCTGTGGTCTTCACAGTGAATGCATTAGCTGAAGGCATTTTTCTGCTATGGAAAACCACTGACCACTTCTCTGTAGTATTGGCATAAAGCCTGCCATTAAAGAGAGAATGACGTTTGTATGTGGGGAAGGCTCTGTGCTACTGGTGATTGCTCTCCACGGGGTCTGTCTTGCTGTGACCTTTATTCTGACACAAAAAGGAGTTTGGGGGCTCCTAGTCATGTTATTAAAAGGCTCCTGCTGTTAAATGCTCTACTATTCTCATCAATAACATATGTTTTAACAACAAAAGCAAGCCACCAGGAGAGGAATCATCTCTTCCCAGGGAAGCAAGCATCATATGTTGTATAAATACGTCAATCCATGAAACGAAGGCCTCCTGTAGATTAAAAGACGTATTGTGTGTATGACACATGGTGGCTTAGTTTCCCATATAGAGCATCAAGCGTTCACAAGGGTTAGACGCTGAAAATAAGCAGATTGACACATGGTGAAATAGACGATTGCAGGGTGAGCACGGTGCACGTATTTCGAAAAGTACACGCTAATGAAATAAATAGAATTGATTTTGTTTCTACGTCTCAGGCAGCGGAAATGAAATATCGATGGTTTGAACGACTCCACACAGCGGGAGGTTCTGCTCAACCTTTTTACCTGTGTTTTCTTTCTACCAGCTTGTCAGAGTTTACTAGGATAAAGCCCCAGGCGGAAGAGTCCGTGCAGTGCTTTCCGCAGAACAACTAAAGACAGGAACAGCCATTGACGCAGGCGTGCTAACCTTTAGCTAATCCTCAAACTCAATAGGTTTTTCTAAAAATGTCCTGACTAATCGAGGCACCGCCACCTGTTTCTTGTCCCAGTGCTTTATGAATGAAAATGGATTCGCGCTCTACGTGACCAGAAGCCAGTCTCACAGGCTGCACTTATGTGTGTAAAAACATATACTGTAGGATTAGCACACTTTCCGTGTGCTAAATTAGGTCATTTAGCAGACACGTTTTATCCAAAGTGACTGTCAGTGAATAGAAATAGGGTTAGATAGGCATGGGTAGGTTGGGCATTATGTTCGCTCACAAACCCTCTACATTTTGGCTGCCCTAACCAATAACCTGTACTGTTCTAACTCATCTGACCTTCTGTTTTGTATGTAGCCTATTAAATTGTTCTTCTGCATGTAATACACAACATTCAAATATCACTCATGTAAAAAAGATGAAGGCTATAATTTAATATAATGGCTGCTTGATCCAAAATGGTAAATTATCTAACTATAGCATTGACACAACTGGGAGTGGGAAGATGTCTACTTCTACTAAAATGTTTATAGTCAATTTGACATACGAGTGATAATACATAATGCATTTCATGTATTTTTAGATAGCTAAAAGCAGCATATTCCATTGAACAAGGTCTAGCTTGATCCTGAGCCAGTCTATCCACCAATGAAAAGAACATTTCAGAATGGCATGTCAAATAAGGATTAGTACTAAAATGCTTCAAGGGCACCGGGACATATATAGAAGGCCAAGACATCTTAAGTCGTTTTAGAAACGATAGAAACGACTTAATGCGTTAAAATATATATTTTCTAAGTGTATAAAATGGGATTTTGCATGTGGAGGAGCCCTAACTGACGACTAGGCGACATCTTTGTGCATCTACTAGCACCACCCCCCTTGCCCCCCAACCCTTTCCCCCTTCCTCCGAGGCGACAACATTAGTCTCTATTTTTTCTCTCTCGCGTTAACTATGATTGTAATAACGTCTGCTGTCGCTAAGACTTTGCTTTTCTGGGAGATTGTATAGTATTTGCGGAGGTCCAGGAGCCGCTTGTAAAATGCGGGAGACTTCATTTTTAACGGTTTGCCTACTGAAAGTGTTCAGCTCAGTCCCTCTGTACCGGAGCCCAGCTCCGCCTTGCTCCGGCCCAATTTAATCTCTGTCTACAATGGCACTAGTGTTTCATTAACATGTATGCTTGAGTTCACATGTTACTGTATGTTCCCCTTTTTCCCAAATTTAATTTACTAAAGCGACACAAAAAAATATGAATCCCTGAAAACATATGGCTTCAGGCAAAGAAGAAATGACAAAAACATGCTTGGAGCTAATCGTTGATTAACAGTGAAGTGGTTCAAATACTGATGTGTTTGACAAAAATAAAAGACAAACACGGCTGTCGTTGACATGACAGCTGTGACAGATCACACATACCAACACACTTGTTGCAAAACTAAATGCTTTCCAATCATTACATTTGCACAGTTATTAATCATTCTTAAGTGAAAAAACTAACACAAACATGCACAGGGGCAAACTTAAATATTTCTGCAACATCCATCCAACCCTTCTCTATTTGTGCCAAGCCACAGATTGCCAGTCACGTAGAAGTCACATTGATTGCTGGTTTGCAGTGCAGACCTTTGATTGCAGGGTACAAGTCCTATATCTATGAATGTAACAGAGAAATAAAGGGATATGAAGTTAGTTCCAGGCACTCCAGAATCCTCTGAATGCTTCTCATGGGAGACTACAGCATAATATTTTTGTATGTAAATGATTCATAGCAACCGCTTTTGCGACATTCCAGGAATGCTACTGGGACCAAAGTTCTAATCAGCAGTAGAGTTAACACAGAACAATTAACAAGTCCCACTTTATTTACAAACCCACAGAGGCAATCATCTAATGGTAAGAGAGGGCTGTGTTTCTAAAGTGTCCACTCAGCATTGTGTCTGTAAGGGCTGGACCTTGGCCAGACCATTTCCATATCAAGTTCTATGTCATCGACCGTTGCCTTCCTCCCTTGATGGATGAGCCCACATATAACTTAACCACGGCCTATCAAATCTGCACAACGTCCAGAACATGCTCCTCAAAGTGGCCTCGCCTTTGTATCTGTCAAATGATGCGCTCCGTCACACTGATTATGGAAAGGATGGGGCGTTTTCTCCGGGTCAGCCAGGGGACTGTGACTGACCTTTCTCAACTGTGAGTGGTGCTCGCCTACTGTACCTGCCCTGCTGTCGACTCTTGTCAAAAATTTATGGTGTTTCGGAAAATGCCATCCTTGCATTTTTCTCTCAGGGAAGGCGGAAATCATCTCTGTGCCAGCTGTTCCCATCCAGCGGGTAACATATTGATGTGCCATACTTACTGTAATGCCCAGCGGCATGGTGTATATAAAGTGTAGTCAATAATTGTTTATGTGTGTGTGTGTGTGTGTGTGCGTGTGTGTGCGTGTGCGTGCGTGGTAGGAGGGGGAATAAGAAAGAAAGAAGAAAAAGCTAAATCTGAGTAGAGTTTGAATTGTGCCCGCAGCCCTTTGCAAGCAAGGGGAAGCATTCTCTTTGTGCTGCCCAAACAGTTCACACCTTCTCAAGCACTCAGCCAACAAAAGACAATTGATCACATTTTTCTCCTCCTCTATCCCCCTATACTGACAGATGCCTGCATTGGTTTACCAGAGCCATGACAAAACCTCCACTTCTGTTTTAAGCTACACTGGCTGAACATAGGCTCAAACAAATAAGCAAAACAGACAGATTGATTAAAGACAGCAATTGTGGTTGTAAAACTATATCCATTGAAGTTCACGTACACACTGACACTTTTATTTGCCCCGGTGGCAGTGACACCTCACCAAAGAGGATCACGCCTGATAACCCAAAACCATCAACCAGTATGCCGCAATATCTGAATGTATAAAAGGATTCACTAAAATACTAGAGACTACAAGAGAAGACATAACCCCTGGAGAATGTAAAGACCACAAAGGTTTCTTCTACACATGTGTTATGGTGTGCTACATTATGACATAATGTAAAAAACCTGTTGCTATAATGCATGATCTGGAAGTCTTTATCGCTGTGAAACGTAAAAAAGCAATACATTAACATTACTGTGACTGTATTTAGAAGAAACATCCCGTCTCCAAGTCTTAGTCTCCAAGAGAGGCCCTGACCCTAATCATGTGGCTGATCAACTCCTTAATAATGGAATTATTAAAATAGACACAAATGTCAGGAACAATTTTGACGTAATAGTCCGCTACAACATGAAGGAGACAGATAGGCAATGTAATACGCAAATTGTAAATTATAAAATGATATCTTGTCATGGCTGGTAATGTAATGTGTCTGCATTATCCACCCAATTTATGGCACAGTGCATTAGGATGGACAACACGTCTATGGTGAAAGTATTTCCACATGCATGTAAAGCTGCATTTAGAGAACATTACCATGTCAAAGAAATAATCATGTTGAGAATGGAAAATGTATTCTATTCATCTGAACTGTATTTCAGCTGAAATACTTTCCTTTGAGCTGCTTCACGTCAACAGTGCTGAGCTGCTCCACACGGCGCCCTCTTGCTGTGAAGTGTCATGAGAAATGCATTTTGCGGCTGCTACAACTGCATCCCTGGGTTTACTGAGCTTAGGAAAGATGGTGATCAGATGAATATTCTCAAGCTGTGACTTCACTTGATGATCAGCAACAATCCACAGTTGTTTAGCAATCATACTGCTAAAACTACTGGGGTTAACAGCCTTCGCTAAATATTAATGTACCGTGGCAATTCCTGCAGAATGCTTGGAAAGCCATTTGAGCCTCTGTTACAAAATATGTCATGTCACCTCCAATAATCCAAAAAACAAGAGACATTGCCTTGAAGTCTGTCCCTATAGGGAGTACACTATGTTTGGCAAACGTCTATTGATTGACAGATGAATACCAACGCCTGTTGGCTGCATTGTACGAACAAGTCTTTAAAAGGGAGTATTGTAAACTTCTGAACGAAAGCAGATGCAGTTAGGTAACATTCCTGATATGTATAAAAATGGTATGTATAAACACTATATGTGTTGTGATGAATGGTAAAGAACCACATGGCTATGGTAGGTTGAACAAAAACAGGTATTTATTCACACAATAATAAATAAAATAGAAAATAAACCCAACTGATATTGTTCTTGGACCAAGGTCTAAGAAAAAGATGGGGCTCTGTCGGTCCTCATGGCAGGTAACATCCACACCATGAAGCATGAGTTACTCCCCTGGGTGCAGCATGTCGACCATGTCACTATACCTAGAGGTCTGCCAGACTAGCAAACTGACAAACTATTTATTGTCACCTTCACTGCAGCCTTTTCCCGGAGCATACAATGCAGGCTTTCAGCGATGTAGTAATGTAGTGCAGCTGCCTTCCTCTAACGCTGCTTGTTGCCACATCCTGGCTCTTCTTCTCAGTCCTGAAGAGGAGATCACCACAAATATGATGTCCTTCCTCAGCTAAGCCACCTGTTCTCAATGGTTCTCAAAGTGGGGTGGGGGGGGGGAGGGGTCGCGAGACACAGCAGAGGGGGTCACGAGATGATAGTTTTAAGATGATTAGAAATAGTATATTTTAGCTATAATTGTTAGTAGTTGTACAGTTTATACATTACTTTGATACATTCTGCTACTAGCCTATATTAAAATATTATCAAATCCAATTAATCAGTCCGACTCTAAATCTAATGAACACAGGTTACAATTGCAAAGATTAACTTGGTAAATTTGCCTGTCTGGTCGTTAGAAGGAACATATTTATGTAAAAGATGTTCTTTTTAGTTAGAACATTGTAATAATTATGACATCAGCAGTCACCAGAGCTGACTTAGTAAAGCATCATACAATTACATATTAACATTCCATTTAGCACTTAACAAAATAATTGCTTAGCATTGACTCACTAACATAATAGAGCAGAAAGTAGACTAAAAGTATCTTTACAGGATCTGCAATATGTGCAATTTAAACGCGAAAGAGGTGCAATATAATAGGTATTGTTTGTATCTACAGAATGTTCATGTAGAACCATACTGTATGATATTAAAAATCTGCAGTGTGACTTTCCAGTCTTCAAGGTAATACAGGCCAAGCCATATATGGGATGGTTTGACTGCAGAAGCAGAAAGCTGGAACCAAGTCATCCATGCAGGTGAACCATCACAGATCTGATCAGGTCTAGAACCACAACAGACATATGTGTGGTCTACTGATCTGCCAGACAATGGATAACCTTTTTCTAAAAAATAAGAATGATAATGTCCTGTGTGTAAATATTGTAAGTAAAGTGTTATTCTCATTTTATTCCTCTGGGATAAGTCTAGAGTCTAGGTCTATAGTCTTATAATTAACCCTTGCTTCAGAGTTTTTAAACATGATGCAATGTATACTGCAGCCAGTGTTATTATATTGTAATAGCGTTAGATAAACAATCTGCTTCAGGCCTGAATTAGTTGTTAGGTGACAAACCTTTTCTCTGCTGTAGGCCTAGGACGTTCTTACTGTATTAACTTTGACTGGAACATGTTTACAG
The DNA here is from genome assembly GCA_026546735.1 of Forbesichthys agassizii. Lineage (NCBI taxonomy): Eukaryota > Metazoa > Chordata > Actinopteri > Percopsiformes > Amblyopsidae > Forbesichthys > Forbesichthys agassizii. Next base: position 1,881 of record JAODLL010000789.1, on the reverse strand, counting down.
CTTTGTTTTACAGTATTACCGTGACCTCTTTGATGTAAGGCTAAACAACAGGTGAGCAGTTAACAGCTCAATGGGAAAATAAATGTAATATCTGATCTTGACATCTTTGTCTTGCCAAGAAGTGATGACATAGTCCCAAGATATATGACTTAAATGCACAGGATTAAGAAAAAAAAAGTTTTCTTAATACTTATTCAAGATGGCCCTCAGAATTTCCTAGTCAAAGTAAAACAAAGCCCTCTGTTTGGCTTATTGTACTTTTACAAGCTGAAATGCAGATGAGTAAAGAATTTAAATCCCTGTGGTCTGAAAAACAAACCAAAACACAATCATTAACTGTCTGTGTGGAGCTTCTTTCATCTGCTGTGGAAAAACAGATCTTAACAAAAATCTTTGAATAATGGCTAAATAAAATTAGTGGAGTACTGAAAACAATGTCTTTAAAAAAACCCATGGATCTCTTATATAACAGAGTTTATATAGTTTGCCCTGATAAAAGAACAAGGTAAACTGTGAGTTTTTATAACCGAAGGACAAATAAAGGATCCTTACCTTACTTTTACCTGGGGCACATTTGGACTCTGCTTTAAATAACATAAACCAAAACATATTGTGTTATGATGTTTTTAAAATCTCTATGAAATTGACAGTTTATTGAACATAAATCTGCCTTTAAAATGACATGATGATGCCCTGACAACTGTAGTTAGTACTTAAAGGTTTATTGAAGATTTAAGTCTACAAGGTGCACTGTAACATTAACTAAAATACATAATTTCAAATTTGCTTTTGCTATACAGTACCTGTATCAAAAAGTCAATGAAACACCAAAGTACAATAACTATAAAGTCAAATCAATCAGTTGTTTAGCATTTTCTGAGCAGAACAGGCCACAACTGTTGTTTTTAAATCAATTATGCTGATAATAGCTCTTTCCAATCCAAATATCTCCCCCGTATCTTGAACAAATCATTCAGTTCAGCACCAGTGTTGGGCAAGTTATTCAGGAATGGTTAATACTTACTAGTTACTTATTACTTCTTCAAAAAGTAATAATATTACTTTACGTAATACTAAGTATTAGTTAAAATTAATTAGTTACGTTACTAGTTACATTACTATATTACTTTCACAATCAGCCCCCTGCCTCGCCCCTTCTGAAAAATGGCAACCTGTGTAGCCAGCTTATTTTAAAATTGAACCCTCTTTATTGGAACAATAATAAACCTTTACAGTCAACAATAAGCCAAAGTGAAAACATTGCAGCCTCTCAAACCAGATGATTGCACAGGTTGGTTCAATTAGCCTACCGTAAGGCTAATTGATAGGACCAGAAATATCGTTATTAACTATTAGTTACTTGAATTAGTAATTGTAATAGTATTACTGTTTTGGAAATAGTAATTAGGTACACTATTAGTTGCTGAAAAAAATAAAAATATTAACACTAACACTGTTCAGCACCATTTGAAGTTTATTGAACGAAATAAGACAGAAAATGCATGTATCCCGCTCTTGACACGTGCCTTGTGATGACATCACACATTATATGACATAGAAACTCACAATATAAAGAATTGTTAACATTCAAAGAAGCTTCATATTTGTTTTACAGGCAATTGTTTTCTATATGGTGCAGTACCAGTGTTGACCACCGTATCAGGAAGAAATCAGGCCACAGGCTCCGCTGTGTCTGTTGATTTATTTTCTGATTTAAATGGACACTTATAGATGGGGTTTTAAGACCCCCAGAATCCCCTTATTCCTTCCCCAGCTGACTGTTTATGTTTTGACACAACTGTGCACAACAATGCAAATGGCTGTATCGGTAACAGTGTGAGCAATATGAGCTCTGGGGGGGGGGGGGGGGGGGGGGGGGGG
>JAODLL010000788.1:14488-37390 GCA_026546735.1 Forbesichthys agassizii | reverse complement strand
ACAATATATAAAACACAAACATACAAATATATATATATATATATATATATATATATATATATATATATATTTAAGATATTATGCATTGCAAATACATACATGCATACACACAGCACTTATTTACTAGTGAAAAGCAAAACCGGCAAATGTTAATAAATGCTAAAGGGGTGTGTAAACTAGTGTATCAAACAAAAGCTCTACCACTAGATGAAAAGCAATGAACTGCCATGTGCAATGCATTTCCTCACCACCAGAGTTTGCTCCTGGGGCTTTGAAGTCCTCGTAGATTCCTATATCTGTTGTGTTGTCAGGCTTCTTAATCGATCTCTGAGGAGAAATTCATATTTGAACTTCCAACATATAATAAATGACTAGAGTAAAGGTAATAAATACAAATTCAATTTCTAGTCGTCCATAAACACACCTGGGAGACTTGAGAGAGAGCTTCTGCTAATAGTTTCTGGTTGATGCCGCACAGATTGGCCACTTTCTTCTGACAGTAACTGTGCACATTCATGCTACAATCTGAGAAATGAGAAATGGGCTATTGAAAAATAGGTCCAATGACAGGGAAAGGGTTCACAAAGAGGCTGGAATGGGATGCTGGACTCACCTTCACATTTGAGGCCCTGTTTGTAGAGGCCCCAGAGCAGACTACCACAGTGCTCACAGAAAGTGGGACTCTTATAGTTGTAGTATTTGAAGCGATGTGGCATGTCAATCTTAAAACGCTCCTTTTGGAACTGCAAAAACAGCAGTTAAAACAGTAGTCAGACCCGTTTCAAACATGCCTGATACATCAAGCTAATTTCTAAATGTATTGTACCAGATTTAATTTGTCCTTACAAAAAAAGTTGTGCTTGTGCTATTAAAATCACGTCTCCATGGATTTCACAAAGCTGGCCTATGCTCTGGCAGTTATTAACGTTGCCTTTAATATAAAAAGTAAAGGTACTATCTGCTGGCATTAAATAGTGAACATAAAAAACAGGTAATGTAATGTACATGTACAAGCCTCGCTCCTCTAAGATAACAGGATGTAATGATCCTGGAAACCATTGCAAGTCTCTGGAGGCAATGTGGCGTGAGAGAACTCATTCATGATCAGTTATCATTTTAGCACTGTTGAATAAGTGTGTGTGTGTGTGTGTGTAGTAAGGCTGTGAAAAGGTTAACTTATGATAGAAAAAAAAATAAAATAAAAAATTATATATACACATATATATATATATATATATATATACACATATATACACACATATATACACACACACACACACACACACACACACACATACATATATATATATACACACACATACATATATATATATACACACACAAATATATATACATACATATACACACACAAATATATATACATACATACATACATACACACACACACACACACACACACACACAGATATACTAATAACCCAGTAATCAGCAAGCATATTAGCATTTAATGTTGCAGCAATTGTAAAATATTAATGTTAAGAAACATGGGACTATTATTATTACCATGGTGTCTCGGCTGTTTTCTGCTGTTCCGGTGCATCTGCCAATTATTTTGTCAATGCATTTCTTGTGAATTGCAGCATTGCATTCTGTGGGGAAAATGGTTTGTTGTTGGATACAGCAAATCAATAAGAATACATTTCTTCTTCTCCACATATACTGTAATAATTCAAGGTGCTATTGATGCTGGACATGGTCAGAGACACTTACGCCTGCATTTGTACCCTTGCTTGTTCAGCCCCCTGTGTGGATGAAAAGAAATGTAGTGCATTATGCTTACGGTAATGTTAATACAATCTACGAACACTGAATCACACAGGGATACAGTGTTCCCCCTTATTCCCCCACTAAATACAGAACATAAAAAAAAAACATCTAGCAAGCTCCACAAGGTAACCTCAAGGGTTGGCATAGCAACCAGTATGAAATTATCAGAGCAGCTTGAATCAGGATTGCTTGACTGAAACGACTCATAACAAAGATAAAACGCGTGAGCTGCATTCATTCGCGCACACGCGCGCACGCACTAACATTAAGTGACATACATTTTCCTCCAACCCATCCCTTGAAAGGAACGGTGTACGTTTGTAGTTCTGGGAGAGAGCAGTAGAGCTGTTGACATTGTTGGGTTGGTTGGAACATAACAAGATGCCCTGTGGGTTTTCCCAGAGAGCTGGTCACTTACAATGCCAGTTCTCCAAATATAACCACTACCCCCCCCCCCCCCGACTCTGGAACCTCTGCTAATTGCTCTATTCAGACGAGTACTACCAAATACACATGTCCTGACTTCTTACACCATAATGTACATTGATGAATGAAACTCAATATGGAATTGTAACATGTCGAAGGCAAATTTGCATGCCAGACAAATGCCCAAAATAAACTGTAGAACTTGCTAGAAGCATGAGATACAGCATCATTACAGGGTTACAAGAACATGTTTGTTATCGCGTGGCAAAGGGCACCCCCGCCTCTCACCAGAGGAACTCTCTGCAGACCGAGCAGAAGGTCGGCTGGACAAAGAATGTGGCAGTAAACTCATGGCTCTTGATGTTGTGAACCTTGGGTTGCTTGAACGCTCCTCTCCTCCTGGTAAGGGTCATAACACCATCCTCTGCAGGGCGAGCCTTCACTGACGGCTTGCATGCCGCTGGGGAATGATACGGGTAGGGCGAAACACACGTTAATATAATGCATGGCTGCAGAAACACAGACAAATAAAGTGTGATTAAATATTTGGCAGAGTTTAACTGTTCAACTGTCAAAAAAGCAGATGACGTAGGGCGTCTTCTTCTAAAAAGTTGAACTTTTTTCAACTGGGGAAAAAAAAGCCCAGAGCTGCTGAAAAACAAGCATAATTTATCAAACAAACGTACATACAAACAAATAAAACATAATTTCACCCGTGGCACTTTTAAAAACACGACCCACTCCACAGGGTTCCTAAAAGAAGTCACATCTGAACACGGCCCTACGTATATGTATACTGCTCTAGAGGGCAAACAAAAGGATGAGCACTCTGGGATAGGTGGCTCTGGCTGACGCAAGTCAAGCAGTCAGGGTCAAAGTTCACCCAGAGAAGGCTGAGGGAGAGGTGTGAAAGAGGTAAACAGAGAGGCAAAATCAGAATTGTGTGTGTGTTGGGGGGGAACAGAAAGGACAGATTTAGGGACAGTGCAAGAGATGGATGGTTTACAGATATACTACCTAGATGGGGGGGGGGGACAACAGCTTGATACAATTATTAAAATATATTAAATAAAATAATATGAAATAAAATAATTTCCTCTCTGGTTTGGTCTGTCTGGTCTGTTAATGTCTTACTGTAGACTGCTCTGTTTAGCTAAGAAAGAAAAAAAGAAAGAAAGAAAGAAAGAAAAAGAGAGATAACCGTTCACACAAGAGAAAATAACACTGGATGACTTTTCAGGAAACTTGAGGAGTATGAAGGAGGACGATGATGAAAGTTGGCACATGGAGCTCCTTCTGCATAAACAGCAAAGCCCACGCTAACCCAGCCCCTCCTTCAGGCCCCGTCTGACCCCTGAGCACACCCACTCTGAATGGCGTCAAGCTGTCAAGAACAACTCCTCCCGTTTCCATTTGGCAGGCAGTGGTTTAGCACGGGGCTGACGTCCATGTCTGAAAGGCCAGGCTGAATACAGCACTGCCAGCTAATACTGCTCTGCTCACATCAACTCCACGTTCAACTGCTGAGCCATTTCCTTAAACATCTTATGTAGACTGTTAATGGAATTCTACCGCAGGCGTGCTGCTTCCACACAATAGCTGATAGGAATAGCCGATAATAAGTCACAGATAACCCCTTTAAGGCATGTGTTCACACATGCGCTCTGTAGATATGACAATATAACCTGGTTAACCAGTAACCCAAGACAGTACACCGTTTACCGCAGAGCACAGACAGCCGGGTGGCTCGGAAGGTGACGACAGCTGGTGTGCGCCGACCTATAGTGTTTATTTGTGTTGGGACTGTAGAGCAGTTTCTTCCTACTTTGCATAGACCTCTGGTTAATACTGAAACGACTGAACAGCGCTGAACCAATCAGCGTTGTTACAATTGTTCTGATCTCCTCATCTAGCTCTATCACCATTTCGAAACACGCTTTGCTTCAGCGTCATCTCACGACACTGACCCGCGCTGATTGGGCAGCCAGCAGGGTGGCTGTGCGAACACTAATGCACACAGGGTTTCCAGACTAATCTCAGCGAAAAGCCATTGAGCTGAGAGCAAAAATCCCACGGAGCCAGGCTAGAACAATGCAGCGCAATTGAGGAAATAACTTTTCTACCACTGGAGGGCACCAGATACCAACATTGGTGCAGTGAGGGGAGAGAGAGAGAGAGAGAGAGAGAGAGAGAGATGCAGACTGGCCGGGTTGTTAGATAGCATGGTAGACACTAAAGGAAGCCATAACTCTGCTGGAGACTACCTGTATCAGAATCTTCCAGAAAAAACTGCACGGCCATCTGGACCTTCCCGGAGGGCTGCAGGTCCACCCAGAACTCTGCGTTCCCGTTGCTCTTGGACTTCTTGCAGCGCTCCGCCAGCACGGACACGCCCACCGTGGCTTCAGCCAGGGGCTCCTCGGCGGTCTTCATCAGCACCACCTGCAGGACGCGGCCCTCGTAGATGTGGGCGTCGAACGAGGAGTTCCAGGCTGGGTACATGGTGGGCTTCCTCTGTACCAGGGTCTTGCCTCGCTCTGGCATAGAGACATTGTGTGACGTCATTAATAGGCAGTGGTGGGATTTTGGCCTGCTGATGCCTTGCTTATTGGCAACACCTGTGTGTCTGTGTGTGTGTGTGTGTCTGTGTGTTCCGCCACTGTGCTGCTGCAATGCGTACCTGTGCTGAGAGACTCCTTCATCTTGATAGCACAGATAGGAGTATCAGCGATAGTGGGCAAGGCCCCCACATCATAAGCAGTAAAGGCTATACGCAGGAAGGGTGCCATGGCGACTGCTCACCGGCCCTCCTGAAACACACATGCATGAACTGTGTTAGAGCAACGCACGCACATGCACACACACACACACACACACACACACACACACAGACGTCTGAAAGAAACAAGAAGAGCACAGTTGCCTCATGTGGGATTAACACAGGGGAAGTAGCAGAGGAACGCTTCCCACTCAACTACATAACTTCAGAAACTACCTACTATATTCAGAGAGGAAATAATGACTTAACTTAGAATCTTCTTACACATACATGAAATATTCTGAATTGCATCAGAAACCATCAGGTACAATAATACACACACACACGTTTTGAATTGCTATCCGTTTTGTAACATAACCAGTATGTGCAAATATCCACGTGATTATCAAGTATTTCATGCTACAGTGCCCTATGAAACATTGTGTACATTGTATACATTGTTACACACCTGTGATGATTAGATATAATTACTCTGTTTGGTCCTTGGTGTCACCACACCTTGAAGAAAACACAAGCCGACATGAGTAGTTTTATTTTTTAAAGTGACTCTTGCCCATTAAATAAAAAGGCATGTATATTTATAGGCTACCTTGAGCGCCTAAACCTGTCTTTTTATGTCAATTGTGTTTGTCATAATATGTCCACCCTTTTAGAATATTGTTACAATACCTGCATTACTCTAAACAATAAAATCTGTCTGACCAGACACACATTTTGAGGAAGTGAATAATGTATGGGGTTGTAATAACAATGTTTGTGGCCCACCCGTTCAAACAGGAACATAGCAACAAGGAACCAGAACATGTCAGTTGGTCTTTAGAGCAATTTATATAATCTCTGCAGTTTTACCATAACACACAAAACAGAAAACGTTTAAAAAATGTTTGAGGATTAATAGTAGCCTATATTGTTCCATAACATCTATTTTTCTCGTTTCCACAACCACATGCGATTAGCAGCTAGATATGTCAATGGCATCTAAACTTACCATTATACTAATAATTGTATTACATAAGTGATTAGAGCAAGATAGATTTGGTAGTTCAAATAATTATGTTATAATGATAATTTAGCAAAAAATAAATTGATTGCAAATATCATAAATAATGAATGAATATAATTATGGCTGTTTATGACCAAGTCATTTTTTAGAGATCACGCCAGCTACAGGGGCCCACATTTTAATTCTGAAAGGCAGCAGTGATAGTAATTGTGACCTCAGAATTCCTCCACGCAACAATTTCTGTGAGCTGTTAAATCTTGACCTCATGTATTTTAAATCTTTCAATCTATTAACATAATCTGGATTTTATACTGCCTTTACAATGACACGGTCCACTTCTTAAAATTATCATATGAAACAGTGTTTTTAAAGCATTTTGGACCACAACCCCCAAAAAAGATAAATGTTTATGACAACGAAGATCTATTAAATAAAGCATAAAAACATTGGGCATTTCCTGTACTATTGTATTTATCTACCCTGACGTCTTTTAACCACTCAAAAGGATATATGTGTTTGCCTTCACAGTCCTGTTCACAATACTGTATCCTTCTGCGGGCATCACCTTGTTTGCAATAAAGATTTCATGCTACCCTTATTTGGGCAGTGCTGGAGATTTCATCCATGTTCAAGTTTCACAGGAAACATGGATGCTTTCCACCAAAATGTGCTTCAGAGCCATTAGGCCTAGCAGCTGAAGGTCTCAAGTGTACAGCAGCCTTCAGAAGAACCCATCTGAACTGAAGATTTGCTTAAAAAAGGTGTAGTCAGCTATTGCAAGCTAAATGCTAAGCACTTTGTCAAATTCAACCAATATCTCCTCGCATTTCGTTATCTTACCATTCTCTGTGCATGTTGAAAAAATAATCTGATACTTACACAGCCCTGGCTCCGTAAATAAGAACATAAAGAAAGTGGCGAACACCGCTCATTAGAAACAGAGCGCTAGGCTTTGCTTCACAATGCATTTTGACATGTGAGGCGGCACCGTGGAGGGCTGCGGAGCGATACGGTTTTGATTTGAGCTCAAAGTTAGCAAGAATGACCCTGCCTTTAAATGCGAAAGGGTACAATAGCATGATTTCTGTTAAATCAAGACAAAATAATGTAGGGTGTCCAGGCCACCACCTTTACCGTGTTCTTGGCAAATTAAGGAATCATCATTATCGTCGTTTGTGATGTTATTCACTGTATACTGTATTATGTACTGTATTCTTTTGCATACTTTTAAAGAAGTGATTATTTAGAGTCAGGTCAGTATGGTTCACCATTAGGACACACACACACACACGCACGCACGCACACGCACACACACACACACACACCAGTGTGACTTTACAGTTCAAAAGCAAGTCGCATATAAAAACATGCACAGAGAAAATATAGCCTTGCCTAACTAACTTGCCTTTCCCCCAGGGAGACCGGGAAAAATAAGCACAGACAGATGGACAAGGAGTGGGAAGGAGGGAAAATAGAGGGAGAGAAGACATGGGAAAGAGTAACTAGAGGAAACGGAGGCGATGGACGAGGCGCTGGAAAACGCAAGAACGGGGCAAGACTCCAACCCCATTGGCCAGGGTTCAGTCAGTTATCTCTGCTGGGGATTATAGCCTAATGTATGTCTCTAACGTTTACAGAATGAGGAGAACATCATAATCTTAGACAAACAACAACCAAATACTTTCTCTGTGTTTGATGCTGAAAAGTTTTCTGTGTCGTTTTCTCTTGAAGCTATACAGAAATAAGAATATAACCGTTTAATGGTATAGCATGGAGTTTATGTTAATGCTGTTGCAGGCTCCTAAAACACGAGCAAGAGCAAGATACCACCAGAAGTCACCATGTTAGCAGCTTATCATTAGCCAAGAGGTTCTGGGAAACAGAAGAGAAACGTCATTGACTGACATGACATCGCAGGTAATGTTCAAAGCAGGCCAGACAGGTTGGGGAGCTTCTGTTCAGCACGTTTCGATAACACAATGGGGCGCTGACACTGGATTTCCTATCATGACACTAATAGACACCAGCACTAATGACAACACATGTTTTCACTGTTAAGCGGACACGTCGGGAATATCCAAAAGTGAGTCAGCATGAATAATTGACACCTGACTTGTCAACGAGTATAGAAGGCGGGTCAGCTGCTTGATAGTCTCAACCTCTTCTGTCCATTAGCACTACGTCACATAAGCAGCTCTTTGCTGAACGTCTGATGCACGGGCCCCTGTAAGGTCTACAGCACTTTCCGAAATTGAAAAGTAGATTTTCATTGGCTGTCGACATTGACACTCACGAATTTCTGCATCTGGAATTCTGGCGAGACTCTAGTGCAATAGCAAAGTTTATTTACTAATTTTAGTTGTTACATTTTATATTAAGCACTAACAGTAGCCTACGTATCTAACAGAATACATGAAAACAGTCAGACTAATTTCTCAAGAAATTCCTCTGTATGAATGTAACTTCCGACATTGTCATTGAGTTAGTTGGTTGTTGTGCATGTCAATCAAAGTACCTCTTCTGTCAAGTAGGCGGATCTTGATGCAGTTAGCCAGCTCCGTGTCCCAGACTTTACGTACGTAAAGGCTGGCTAGTGGTTGCTAGTGTCGAGCTTACATGGTTATATGTGTCAGACGTTCAGCACAGAGTTACTTATGTGACGTAATGCAAATGAATGAAAGAGGGAGCCTTTTCCGTTAATAATTTCAAATTCAACATGTATTTTAAGCAGTAACCATAGCCTACAAATGTTACTAGACTTGTAAACAGCCGGAGTCCTTTTGTTTCGACATTGCAAGTTTAACTTCGGACTTGGTCATTAAGTTGTTGGTTGTTCTGCATGTCAATCAAAATACCTTGCTTGTCAAGTAGGCGGGAACTGATGGGGTTAGCCAAGTCTGTGTCCCAGACTTTCCGTATGTAAAGACTGGCTCTGTGAGACTAGCTGCTTGAGAACCTTGGAGCTAGTTAATAGTTGTGCATGAAGAGACTGCAACTGGGCAGATACCTCCCAAACATCATACAAACCACTGGGCCAGCTCACATTATTTTGCTATAGATGTTGCCTAACTGACCTTTACAATATAAGGCTTAAGTCTCTCCTCAACAAGTGCCACTTTACCTCACATGAACATAAAAATGATTAAGAGTTAAAGCCTGGCAACAAAACGCATAATGGAAAAAAGCAGGACTGTTGTGATCTTTGCAGCAAACAGTCCATGTTTTGTTTTATAGACTCGTCGAGTCCCTATAAGGAATAGTTTGGCATACTGTAGCCTATATGTTTTTATTTTAAAACACACAATATACAAATCCCACTCCTTTGCAAGACAAATGAACAGCTATATTAGTTATTTACAGATGTATTCAAATTACATTAAAACGGTTTTTGATTCTTTATTCTTCCCTCCATCTGTTAAGAAAGGCTTTCTTTTGCTTTGACAGCTTCTTCACCTGTGTGTAATATGAGCCGACTATAGAACCAGAGCATCTGTGATGAGATAAAGAAGTGCGTGTGTGTGTGTGTGTGCTTGTGTCAGACACAGAACAGTTCTTGAGAGGAAGCTGGACAGTCTGAAGCAGAGCAAACAGAGCTGAACAAACACTCCACACGACGAGGTAATGAACCTCAAAAAGCACTGCCAGTGTAATCTGAGGCTATATTAGACCAAAACCAATGGGGGACTCAGTGTGTGTGTGTGTGTGTGTGTGTGTGTGTGTCTGTAAACAGATACCGCATAATGAAACTGCGGACTTTTATGACCAAAGTGTGCATGTCAATGATTCATTTTTCATCAATCTTACGATGGCTTGATAACATCTCAGTGCCACTGGGTGTACTGTAAAATGAAATTATGTGGAAACCTGATTAGAACTTTCAACAGTTTCCAACACTTGCAGCACAATGGGAGATAGGGTTTGCCTTTGAGGAGTGAATTGATCAGAAATTCCAATCAAATCCTAGAGAAATTTTCACTTTGACAGACAAATTCATGCAAAATAAGCAACGCACATTTGCTCAGGACAGAAAACAATTAAATAAAAATTAAATACGTTTGAAAAATTACATGTATTCCACTGTGGCATACGTGGTAACATTCACTGCCTAATATATAATGTTCTCACATGCTTGAATACAAATCTTAAACAAAGCAACCTTTAACACCTTCCAAGTTCCAATAGTGAGTGCCTAGGAGGAATCAAGGCTTCCTTACTAAACCAGTTTAGTATTTCATGCCAGTCCACCCCCCCAGCACCACACAGGACTAAGACTGTATTGGGAAGAGTCTGCTGATATGATACATATCACGATACAAGGGACACGATTAGATGTATTGCGATATGTTGCGACACTGTATGCAAGACAATCTATTGCGATTTCTAATTTGTGGAAAACTGTCATAGCAATGCTAATGTCTGGCGCCAATGCAAAAAATAACAGAAACATGTATGTAAACTTGCTCAGGGACTTCAGATGGAAATGAGCTGAAGCTAAATCTGGTAACAAGCATCTTTCCTCTCTTTTGAAGTGAATGCATTTTGTACATCATTTTTATTTTACTAATAAATTGAGTAAAACAATAAAATATACATATATTTTGTTTACCAAAACCGTGATTTTGAGAATCTATACAGTATCACGAAACATAACACTGCGATACTCGGGTGTATCGATATTTTCCACCCCTAAACAGGTCATGTCAACACAAAAAGAGACACTTACAGTATACACATGTCTGGGAGATGTAAACGATCTCTAACAAGTTCAAAACAATGTCAATGCAGAGGAAAAGTGATCAGGGTTTGGAGGAGAGAGAAAATAAGATAGTAGCTACTCTGTACAGGTTAGGGTCAGATAAATGTCTGCTGAGATCTTCTCGCAGCAGCTGAGATCCTCAAAGGAGTCATTTCATGCTCCTTTACAATTGTTGACACAGTTCCTTGACTTCTCAAAGCAATATAGTTGACCAGCTTAGATGAAAATACCACAAACTATGTGGAATAGCACCATCACAAACACAACAAAAATGTTAACAACAGTGACTGTTGCTTTAAATTTAACAAGCCACTGCCCACCCCGCCCCGACTTCCACGTATCCGTGTTGACGTTGGTGGTTTCGAATGGCTGGCTGACCCTATGACCTATATTAATGATTTATTATTAAAGATAAGCCCTTATATCTACTAATAATTTATTACATGTATTATCTTCATATCACAACAGACTTCTAGGAGGACAATAAATGAAGTCCACTATTTGTTCCCCAGATCTATTAGATCACCTGAGATACTTTCATCTATCTTACTGTACTCTCATCCCCCAGAAGAAAGGATGGCCGCTAATTCATTCGGGCCAGACAAACCTCTAGATCTTACAACAAGCCTTCCCGCCTTCCAAAACACATTTAAAGTGTTTTCCTCCATTTGCATCCATCCATTTGCAAACAAGCCTTTGTTGTAACTTCTTAAAAACACCCCCACATAATATTACCCTTCAGGTCTGTCAGCCTGACAGAAGGCCAAGATCCAGTGTGACACACTGGAGGGGGGCCGACACCAAGACGTCTGTATCTTCCTCACTCACCTCAAGACATGAGACATTCCCTTATCCTCATACTCACTGTTAAGTTATAATTAATTAATTAATTAAGATTTGGTCATCTGCAAATGTTGAACATTAAAATTTTACTTACAGTTTGTATACTGGCAATCAACATCAGTTCCTTGCCTTGTATACTACGTAGCTGGCCATATCCTCATAGGGGCGTTACCAAACAAGCAGTAATTACGCAGCATATGCACTTTTCTATCATTTGCCATCGTTTCCCTGCCTCTCTCCCTTTTTTAGCCAATACAGAGGTAAGAGTAAGCTAACAGGCTTACTACTTCTCCGTGTCACATCCACATTGCTAATTACAAAAACCAACTAGAAATACTGGGTTTTCATGGAATGGGTCCTTTAAACTGTGGTTGGATCTAATTAACACTCACTTTTAATAAATATCTGATGTTAAAACCGTTACTTTCCATTTTCCACGTTTGTGGAAAAGAGCACATAGCCTTAACACATCACAAGCTAACACCCCAACAAAAATAAATGGATGTTGAAATACTAAAGTTTTCTTCATGTGCTCTGGTACTGCCATACCTGCAGTGTGTGTGTGTAGGCTATAAACTTTCCCCATGTCATTTAACACGGTGTCCATTTCTGCCTCACTCACAGTTCACAAAGTCTTTACTTAACAAGGCGTTGCTAACAGAACACATCAGGAAGACTTGCAGTTAGCTTTAAGGTGGCCAGGTGTCTTACAGTAAGCTTGGGCGTGCCAGTCATGTGTGTGTGCTTGTGAAAAATAGAGCACACTTGGTGTAGCTATATGTTGTAGCATATGCTACTCAGGAAGCCCACAGGTTAACAAAACTATTTTCTTACCCATGTTTGTGTGCATTTGATGTGTGTGCTATATGACTCTAAACCAATTGTCCTTTTATAAACAACATTAGAAATTAATTTGGTTACTTTAATTTACTAGCCTATATAGTGTAGACTCTAAAACACATTTTAATATCCTAGCAAACATTATTGAGTTCACTTAAATAAACTAGGCTGCATCCAAAGGATAACATCGGCATGTGGGAACCCTTCACTGAGCAGATGTCACAATGAATAGACCAGAGGTCTTCGGGGGGGCCCTTCTTCAGAGGCTACTGCAGGAAGTCCTCCCTAATTATTTGAGCCCAAAATTTCAGAATTTCAGAATTAAATTTCAGAAAATATAACATAACTATAATCTTTACCTAACTATAATTATATGAATCGATCAATTATATATTTAATGACTTGGTATTGTATACAGTAGTCTACAATATTACAAACTACTTATAACCATGGCACCATCTTCTTCCCTACAGATTGTTGACCTATCAACCATAATATATGCGATAGTGGGTCCTTGTGTTGTGTTTCAGCCAAGGAGTCTATAGAGACCTCAGGAGTAGACCACATCCTAGACACTGTCACAACTTTAACACGTGTTAATTTACACAATACTGTGTTGGTACCGAAAGTCAGACGACTATATACATTAAGCTACCGTTTTACAGTTTAATTATTGCGTTGTAGCAAGCACACTGCGGTTATAAAATGCTCTAACTAACCCTACCCTAGGCGATAATAAAATGCAAAAGCTTTTCCGTCCATTTACTAACTAACAATAAACATGAGACCGACCAGACAGCTCGGTGTTTGGCAAAAAAAATGCTGACTGTGTTGATACAATTGCATAGCTTACCCACAACACACCCTCAACAACCACAAAACACCATAAGTTCGACTGTTTTTGTCATCTGCATATCGGCTGGCATTGAATGTCGTTCGTCAGAACAGGTCTAAGGTGAGGCTAGTTTTTTGTGTTTGGCCAGACAAAATCGCTTCACACGAAAAGTTGTAGGCTACATGTAACTGGCAAGAGAGAACGCGAAAGAACTCCGCGTTTTGTTCAATGACACTTCGGGCTGTTTGGAAAAACGATCAAGTGAAAATCTAAATCGCTTTCATTTTGTAGCATAAGCTCTTAATGGTCAGTCGCAACTATTCAACTGATTTGTTGACGTGGGCCGCAACAATGCCTCTCAATTGTTGAAAAACACTGAACATGGTAGCAGTCTATTTGATTTGAAGCAAACACCACTAAAGTACGACGCCAGTATCTACAACATCGCTTAAGTTTGAAAACATTGTACGTTTAAACATAGACTTACTATTTGGAAGAATGAGATGTTTCAATGGATCTCTCTGCAAGTTGTAGGATAATGCTTTATTTTGTGTTTGAGGAAGTGCTGCTGTTATCCACCCTATTCCCTCTCTCTGACTGTAGGCTTCCCACTACACAGTGCACACACAGGGCGACGCAGATGAGGCGTGCGTGACGTCGACCAGGTGAATTCCCGACATATGGCCCATGCGACAGAGGCAGAGGGTGGGGAGATGGACCTTTGAATTGGTGTTTTAAAGGGCCTATGATGCCTTCTTGTTGTCGTTTAACGGCGGTTGGCATCCTATGATGTCGTTGAGTGGTTTACAATTTCGTGTTTAGGGCGTTATGTGTATCTTAAATAGCCTAGTCCCTATAGGCTGTAGGCTAATGACTGAATAAATGTATATCGAGTGTTTTGTGTGTAGCCTAAAAACGTCCTATTTGAGACCTAGTCTAAGTCTACTACAGTCTGTGAGATATAAGATAAGCTAAATATGTTGGCCTATTTTTAAATATTTTATTAAAACCCAGACAGACTTCTATGATTTTGTGCTTGTGCAGAACACGTAACGAGAGAGACCGAAACTGGTTTGGCAACAAGCGGGCTAGCTGCCTACCTGGACCCGTCTGATTACCTTGCCCTCCCCACTTAACAACATTGATTACAATAACCTTATTAGGCTAAACGGTAAACTTCGAATAATGTGATATTAAACAAATTGTATTATAATATAGACAATCAAATAATAATGTGTATTGCCCAAATCTCCTCCACTCTACTCTATCCCGCTCCCGACCCCGCCTCTCGTCTCTCTTCTCTACTCGCTTCTACTCGGGCCCAAAGAAACACGTGATGCTTAGTCATCAGCACCCGCCCAACCTTAACCTTAAGCAATGCGATTTGGGAGAGAATGGACTGTTAAATCTAGCCAGTATGTCATGGTTATATTACGCTATTTATAGTTTTCAACAAAAGACAGCAATGACACGTCATTTGCTGTGGAATGTCAACAGCTACAGTAGATACAAAAAGTCTATACACTGTTAAAATGCCAAGTTTCTGTGACGTAAAATAATGAGACAAAGATATTGTCAATATATAGATCGATATTTCAATTGAATTGTTCACATTAAAGGTGAATACAGTTCTGATGATATATCTTTGTCTCATTCTTTTACATAACAAAAACCTGGCATTTTAACGGGGGTGTGTAGAGATGTTATAGCCACTGTATTTTCTGAGAGAGTTAGCTTCTTGTCATTAATCCTATTGAACTCATGGGCGTGATTGATATCTACTCTGATATCTACTCTACTACTTCTCTGCTTCCCCCCCCCCCCCCCTCTCTCACCTGCTCACTGACACATTTAACACCTTCTCTCGTCACTGGCTTCGTGCCCCTCATACTGAAAATTGCATGTTGTTGAAATGCAGTTGTTATGTAGGCAAGAACAAATACGTTTAGTCATCTTGCTGAAGGATTCTTGGGTTTAGATGTAGGCCTACATAGGCTTAATCTCGGAATTTATCACCCAGACCAAAATACCATTCTGCCGCCTGTTGTTGTTTTTAGAAATACTAATGAATACATGTTAGTTGTTTAAGTTAGAAAGCCGATCACTGGAATAATTTGAGGTGAATCTATTTTGTTTGTGTAAACATTTGTTATTCTCCATAATATGTGTGCTGGCTTGATATTACTGATTTCATATGGTCAGCTCTGATAGCATCACATGACGTCTATTGGGTACAGATGTCAAGGAAACATACTCAAATCTTTTATGCTCTCCCAGACATTCCAGGAAAAAACGCTGAAGTGAGAAAAAAATAATTCAGGGCAAAATTGTCTTTTAATCAGGAGATAAAATCTGCCTTCGGTGTTTTCCTTTCTCACTGCACTTTTACATGTCTGACACAATTCTTTATAGTCTTTGCCTGTTGTGTGTATGGCTGTACATGAGTTTAAAATATTAAACATTGGTAAAAAGATGCTGCTCAGTTCCACTGTTCTCACATCTTTTCTGCACTACATTACTATATTACATACTATTAGGCAGAATATTGCCACATTTTGCTCCTATACTCTACTGAATTTCAAAATTTCCCGTTCAGATTAACTCTGACCCCAAGTTGGGTCAAGTGTTTCCTGTTTCTACTTCTACTAATCAAATGGAACTATAATGCTTATTCTATATATTACTGCATATAACAACATGACATGACAAAGTTGCTTTCAGATAAATAAACGTTCCCGCTGACAATTGAAAAGATTTGCCATTACTCGGTGGATTTGCTTCAGTGGCTGTACTTTTTTCTCTACAATACTGTATATTGAACCCATTATGGTCTAGAGGTCAGAAGATCTAGCTCAATAAAGGCGCAGTCAATTCAGGATCTGAAACTGTCAAAGTATAGGCAAGAAGTGTTTGCTAAAACTAATGATCACATCCAGAGGCATTTTGAGAGTTTGAAGAGATCAGGGACTTAGCCCTGACACAAACCAAACCCATGAGCATATCCCATCGTCTGTGTCATGTTTCTCAGGAGTTTATGAATAGCAGACCAATGCGCCCTGTTATAGAACATATGTGTGGAACAATTCTGTCATGTTCAATTAGCAGATAAATGTGCAATGTTTACATGTGGAGTCTTACAGTGGACACACATATTAGGTCACTTTTTCAAAAGGTTTATTTGTGTATGGGTCTATATACATTAACATTTACATTGCACTATATGCAAAAGGTACAATCCATAATAACACAAATACGACCCATATTACATAGATATAAATGCCAAGCAGCACTTGCTGAACAAAACAATGCTTTAGAAAACAGGTGTGAACAATGTGTAAGCTGCATCCTGAAGAGTCTTTAAGCATTTGACATTGTTGAACCTTTTGAGGACTTGATTCTGTTTGGCAATCCTCGTTACATGGCTGAAATAGCTGGTGGCTTAGTTAGTAGGCCTAAATTGAGGAGTTTATTTCAGAGCTTTATATTAAGACAAAGCAGTTCAAAGTAAAATAATATGCCTGTGTGTGTTTGTATGTATATATATATATATATATATATATATATATATATACACACACTGCATCAAAACATTTTTATTAATATTGCACAATAGTATATTAATTATTATGAGACCATGACTATACATAGTAAGCTCTCATTTATGAAATGGAATGCGACTAAAGGATGCTTTTTAAGTGTATTAAAGGAAAATAAATGTCATATCTGAAGTGACATGATGGTACAGTACTGTAAAGACTCCCACATCGTATCCAATATCAGGCACATTGTTGTCTACCATTGCAAATGGCAATGCATTCAGTTGGAAGAAGTGGCACTTTGTGCCCATGGTTTTTGATATCTACATACAGTATTTATCCAAGAAATACTGCTCAGTGAAAGGTAATGAGGGACAAACTTGATCCAATACCCTTTAAAGCAGAATTGTACTTGTGTTAAACCATCAACTCTAGCATATTAACCTCAATATTAGGTCTGACAAAAAACCCACTGTTCACCAACCAGACCCGGATCAGTATTTTAATTTGCTGGCTGGTGTTTCTCAAAAGCAATTTTTTAGGGCATTTTGATGTGAAAATTGATCACTATCTCTATTGGTATGTATACTCAAATTAGTCTGAATGCAGAATCAAGCTGTTGTCGTATTTCAGATATACAGTATTTACTTTTTTAATTAAAAATGGAAATATACTACTATCAATAATATATTGATGGAATTATGAATCTACAATCTGGACCTCAGACACACCTGCTATAAGTAGACAGTAAAATACACTGCGGTGATTAGCGTTGTAAACACAATTTAAGTTTTTGAGAAACAGGTAAATTGCAGATTAATACAAATGTGAGTTGTATTCATCTCTAAGTGAAAATCACGGGAGGACTTCACTTCATGGTTGAGGGTTTACAAAAGTTATATTCTGCTTCAAATGAAGGAACTATGTTTTGTAAAACTGAGCAAGAAGTACAATGTACAAATTACAGGCATAATAAAAGTGGCTTCTTAACCAGAAAATGTACAACTTGATGTGTACTTCTGTACAACTATGTAATACTATGTAACACGTGCTATGCTGTAGGCCTATATTTCACAATATACAATATATATTCAAAATACCAAATATTTCTAACATATTCTAAAATGGTGTCAAATAGTTTATACAGTTTTCTTTACGTAAGATGTAAATGGACAACATGAAACAAATATATCAATATTTTTGCTTTTCTGCTGCATTTTAAAACAGCTCCAACAAGGCTGATGTTTTCAGTACAAAACTACAGAAAAAGCTGTTGTTTTTCTGAAGCATTGAATGAGTTTGCCAGTAATACAGGGTGTCCTTGATGAGAGAGCAGTATAAAAACAGCACAGCTCGCATAAGCAATATGGGTCAAAAAGTTGAAATATGTGACATGTCCAGGCAGTTGCTATAAAATGCTCTTAGTGCATTTACTGACTAAACTAAAAACAGTTCTGCACAAGGTCCTTGTTACACTCCTCTCAACATAATCCTCCTCCAGCTCAATCATTTCACTAGGTGGCAGCATTGCTCCGTCTAATTCATTATTCGGTGGAAGGTGATTTGTAACAGTCCAGCCTCTGTATTTACAGTAGACTTACATCCCGTATTCAGATGGCTGCAGGTAGCTATGTTGTATCCATATAACTATATATGTATCCCAGGAAGGAGAGAGGCATGGATTGTCCTGTGTGGGCATAGACTGCATTTGGGTGGGTGCTATAAAATAGTAGCCTCCTCTATGGCATTAACCCATCTGGAAAACAAAAAGAGGAGCATGATTAAAAAGATTTTTGTATACGTGCCAGAAAGAACACGTTAATATTTTTCTTACTAAGAATAGGAACAGAGTGTTAAATCAGGGAGGTCCTATTAGAAGCGGATTAGAACCTCGTTTTGTCTCGTGTTGGTTTGGTCCAGTTGGTTGGCTGTGGAAACGCTAAAGGATTTCCAGACTATAATCTCCGCGAATACAATTTATCTGAGCGCGATAGTCGGACAGAGCCAGGCTGACATTTTCCTAAAATGAATGCCAGACATACTGTAGCAACCAATTAATTCGGCTGCTGTTCTATTATAAAAATTAAATACAAAACAATGGTGATTTTGTAATCCTTGTGCTAACCTGCGCGCAGCGTGCTGGTCCTCTGCCCTGAAGGTGCAGTACAGGGTCTTCTTGTGGTAGAGCTGGAAGATATTGCTGCTCTCCCCCCTACCCTCTGGCCTCTCAGACACCTTGACAGTGAAGCCTTGAAGATGAAGAGTCTCAGAGGCCACTTTGTCCTGAGGAGCCACACAGAGCATTAGTTACGCCAGCCATGTGTGCACACCAAATGCACATGGGCCGGTGATCCACAACATAATAATAATAATAATAATAATTATTATTATTATTATTATTATTATTATTATTATTATTAATATTATTATTATTATATATTAAAGTGTAACTGCATACTAAAATGTGTTTTAGTAATATTTTATGGGCTGAAAACAGATCTACACGTCATATCTGATAAAAAATCACCCCAGGACCTGGTTTGTTTTCATCGGTACACTTCGTACGCTCATATGTCATCAAATTCAAATTTTAACGGGTTAATGCTAATGGGGGTCCCCCTCTCAGCCCCTCCCCTCCCCTCACTCAGCTCCTTTATGCATTTTCAAAGTTGTAGTGGGTGGAGTCAGGCTCAGAGCTGGGGTGCAGGTACACTTGTGTTTTTGCTATTTTCTTTATTTTTATCTAAATGTACCTTTAATAAAATGCACATCAGTCAAAATGATGGAAAACAAAATATATTAACACTACAAAAGTAATGCAGCGGCTGAAATATAAGATTCACGCTTGTCAATGGGAGCAGAGAGATAACAGAGATTTCCCTCATTGGGAAAGTAACTAGTTTTTAACCCAGAAGGAAAGGAAGAAGTAATCAGATTGCAATAGTGTTTTAAAATGAGAGAGAGAGAGAGAGAGAGAGAGAGAGAGAGAGAGAGAGAGAGGGAGGAAAGAGTGGGTCGTGTTTTGGGGCTGGTGTGGGAGACTTTGTGTCTCCTCACCTCACAAGTTGTGAAGGTGTAGAGCACCTTGTCTTTGAGCAGAAACCACAGCCTCTTCCATTTTCTTTTGCTTTTCTTTCGTCGATGCAATGAGCCGCTCATGGTGGAACCATCGGCCCCCATAGACATCTGGAGATAAAATTGTGGGTATAGATATATGTAGATGTGGAAATAACATTGCAGTCATTATAAGGTATATCTGCATTGGTGGTTCAGTGGTAGAATTCTCGCCTGCCACGCGGGAGGCCCGGGTTCGATTCCCGGCCAATGCAACAACACTTTTGTTTTAATTTATTCACGGATACTCTAGAAATATTTGAAGAAACATTATGTAACTCATGTGTTAAATGTGTTAAATTTGCAGCCATCGATTATTTACAGAAAAAAAACATTAAAAGATAAATTTAGAAGTCAGCTTGTTAAGATAGTGCCACTGTTTATCTTTTTTTTTATAATGATAAACTTTATGGAAGTATACGTTATGATTAAGTGCTCTTAATATTTTCAGTGAATATGTGTTAGCAATCTCATCTCATTACCGCTACACACTATATCTGTATACACGATGTAATAGTGCCCCATAGCGGCAATTGTATGTACTACAGATTTTAGAGTGACGTGGCTTTCTAAAAGGTATAGTCAGCTATTGCAAGCTAAATGTACGCTAATATGTCAAAACTACTAAACATATCTCCGTATTTCACTAGTTTGCCGTTTTCTATGCTTACTTGAAACATTTTCAGATACTTATATACACAGCACTGGCTCCGTAAATATTAACATAAACAATGTGGCCAACACCACTAATACAATTGAAGTCCCTGGTGGTCTAGTGTTCAGTATTCGGCGCTCTCACCGCCGCGGCCAGGCTTCGATTCCCATTCAGGGAAATCCTTATGATTAAGATGATGAAGATCCTTATGACTACGGTAATGGCGGAACAATACGTGAGTGGTGGGACTTAAAAAAAGTTTCATTAAAATTTTGTTGATACGTCATGTGAGTTTGGTAAAGTAATTGTTATAACGTTTCCAAATCATTTTCACTCTATTTGATCAAAACAGAGGTCACTTTGCTAAACTGCTGTTGCTTTGGTTAAGTATGACCTCCCATTGTCACACAATGACCTAATGTCCTAATAATTTATAATCATTTGTAATAAAATATTATATAATAATCTGATTTATCTGTACTGGCGTCGAGCTGACGATACAATGGAATCACTTTCAGTAGCTGTTAATCAGAACACTATAAGTAAATGGAAGCTATGGTAACTGTATTGGCAACAGCCATGTCTACCCCAGCGTGAACTTGAGCACTCATAACACATAATACTGCTGACTGTCATACGCTGGTACACAGCCCTCTTGACATGCACAGAGACCGTTTCCAAAAGTGAATAGACACTTCCCTGGTGGTCTAGTGGTTAGGATTCGGCGCTCTCACCGCCGCGGCCTGGATTAGATTCCCGGTCAGGGAACACATTTTGCTTAACTAAGATTCCCACTAAGATTTACATTACATAGGTGACAGTTCAGTATCACAGGGCCATATATATATTACTATCTTATAAAACTTAACAAGATCTACACCCATGGTTCCCACTGGCAACTGGAAACATCTAGCTTTGTAGAATCAACACCACTAAAAACACCATAATATAACAGACAGACAAAATGTTGTTCTGACAAAATGGTCTGATCCCCATTAATGGGGAATTCTCTATATTGACATTGGTGATTCAATGGTAGAAATAAATCAGATTTGAAACAGAATGTCCCCAGATGTACAGTGCTGTCGCCACTTGGTGCTGTAGCTACATGATCGTACTTGTGACCGAGCACAGAGAGAGATACAGTTGAATAAGAACTAAACAAAAACTAGATAAATACTGTTGCCATGTGTGCATCACATATGAAACGGGCATGCAGCCGCTATATGTGACTATGATTACAGTTAGTTTAATCCACCTGGTTGAGAGGAGAGCTATTTTTCCTGCTCCTCCAAAGAATCGGGGCCTGCAGGCTCTGGAAGACAGCGGAAAGAGGGCGGCTGGCCCGATGGGAGTAAGTGCTGTTCCCACAAGCCCCCGACACACTGCCAACTACACAAACAAACAAACAAACACACACACGCATGCACACACACACACCGAGATTAAATAACTTTTTTTAAATTAAGGTACCAAGTGATCTCGCACATTTCTGGCTCTGAAAACTGGGAGAATTGCATGTGCTATATTGAGGGAATATGCTTTGAAACAGCAAAGACTCACCTCTTTTCCTGAGCTCAGCATAGCAGTGGTCACACACCTTGACCACTCTGTCTTTGAGGTATTTCAGGGGGTATCTGTTCCTGGAACAAGAGCGGCACACCACCTGAATACACAGAGGGAAAAAGAGAAACCAATCGAGATTAGAACAAATAAAATAAAGATTTGAGATTATCCTCAAATGTTTTTTTTTTTTTACAAAATACGCTGTGCAAAATTCGCTTCTTATGTTAACAATTCCTGTACACAAAATTCAAACTGTAATATTAAATGCTACATTCAAGTGGGATACACTGGCACATTTGACCCATTTTGACCCCACAACCTCCATTTTGACAAAACTGTTTCACACAGTGGTTCAGCCAAAAATATTTGCAAAGAACCTTGTTTTGTATTTTACCCTGACTTAAAATAATATGTAATAATGTCTAAAACATATCAATTTTAATTAAGGAGCAAAACTGATAACATTTGTAAAACTATTAATTCACTTGGCATGACAAAAGTAATTTATTTTGCTCTAGTTTGCATACCACTCGCTCCATGTGCATGAGTCTAAGACAGGTTGACCAATGTGTAGAGTAGTGTTAAGTCCTACATTTATATCAGAGTAGTGTTAAGTCCAACATTTATATCAGAGTAGTGTTAAGTCCAACATTTATATCAGAGTAGTGTTAAGTCCTACATTTATATCAGAGTAGTGTTAAGTCCAACATTTATATCAGAGTAGTGTTAAGTCCAACATTTATATCAGAGTAGTGTTAAGT
>JAODLL010000788.1:0-14388 GCA_026546735.1 Forbesichthys agassizii | reverse complement strand
ACATTTATATCAGAGTAGTGTTAAGTCCAACATTTATATCAGAGTAGTGTTAAGTTCTACATTTATATCAGAGTAGTGTTAAGTCCAACATTTATATCAGAGTAGTGTTAAGTTCTACATTTATATCAGAGTAGTGTTAAGTCCAACATTTATATCAGAGTAGTGTTAAGTCCTACATTTATATCAGAGCAGTGTTACTACATTTATATCAGAGTAGTGTTAAGTCCAACATTTATATCAGAGTAGTGTTAAATCCAACATTTATATCAGAGTAGTGTTAAGTCCTACATTTATATCTTGGTGCAAGGTAACGTACCTTGCCGCAGGCATTGCAGTGGTGCCGGCGAAGTGTGAGGCTGAAATCTGAAGTACAGTTCATACACATGAGAGCATGGGACACGGGCACCAGGACTGGTGCTGCCTCACCAAGGGCCATCCACAGCTTCTCACGGGCCTGGAGAGGGTGAGACACAGCATATGTGGTTGGGATAATATCAACTTACAAAGCGTATACTTGTAAATGGTAAATGCCTCACATTCACCCATTCACCCACACATTCACACACTGATGGTGATTGCTGCAACTAGCCACCGGGAGCAGTGGGGAGTCAGGCATCTTGCTCAAGGATGCTTACAGGTAGGTCAACACACGACCTTCCGGCTGGGAGTCCACACACAGACCACTAGACCACCCTGCCCCTTATACTATTTATACATGTTTCAATGAGCAATTCAGGAATGTTTGAGGCAGGTAGATATACTGTAGCAACTACTGCATATACAGTATACAGTTGTTACTACTGCATATACAGTATACAGTTGTTACTACTGCCTATATACAGTTGTTACTACTGCATACAGTTGTTACTTCTGCCTATATACAGTTGTTTCTACTGCATATAGTGGTTACTACTGCGTATATACAGTTATTACTACTGCATATATACAGTTGTTACTACTGTCTATATACAGTTGTTAATACAATTGTTATTTCTGTCTATATACAGTTGTTATTTCTGTCTATATACAGTTGTTAATACAGTTGTTATTTCTGCTTATATACAGTTGTCACTACTGTCTAAATAGAGTTGTCACTACTGCCTAAATAGAGTTGTCACTGTCCTCTTACCTCACTACAGGGTCCTCCAAATGTACACAGTCCTGCAGCGTGGTCCGCTATGGCTCGACTCAGAGTGTGGAACCAGTCCTCCCTCTCTGCGACCGAGCTGAAGGCAGACAGAGAAGACGGTGTGACCGGAACTGTATTTGGATGACGTCACATTTATGTGCCTAGTGATTTGACCGCTCACCTGGCAGAGAGAGTAATGGTGATGTCAGACACTTCGACCTTCAGACAGTTCTGCACGTTGTCCAGGACAGGTTTGCTGACCTGGACAGAGAGGGAAAGATCAGTAACATGGATGTCGGAGGAAGACAAGGAGAAAAGCGTAGCTACCTTCATCCCGGAGAGAGATAGCGTGTTCTTCATCCTGTATTTGCCATCTTGCTGGGGATAGGTGTACAGCATTATATCATTCATCTAATGAAAGAACAGAAACAGCAAGAATAATGAGAGGATGCAATATTTACATGTAAATGGCAGCATAAAGCATTAGCCTTATAGACTTTATGAATATTACAATGTAACAAGCCGGAGTGACCACTAGGGGGTAGTATTGCCATGAACAAAACAGATCCTCTTTGAGATCCCCTTGAGTACAGATACTACGTTATTATATTTCCTTTCACAGTATTCACACCCTGCTGTGCAAACATCCAACCACTAATTCCCACGTAAGCCCCCACAGTCAGGCGTGTGAAACAAAGAAAAATGCTCAGCATACACATGCTGACACACTACCATCACCACCGCATTGTGATCTTCAGAGCCTTCTTGGAAGCCATTGTGCTGAGAGAGGTGTTTAATTCCTGGTCAGACAAAAGAGGTGACATCATCGGTCACACCTAGTGCGTGCTCTAAACATCCTCTGTGGCCGTAAAAAGCAGCATCCAGGAATTCTCCGCCCTGCTCACAAGCTTATTGGTGCCAGCCCCGGTGGGCCGGGCCGGGCCGGGCCGCTGGGAGAAACCAGTACTGGGCGGGTGGGAGACTACAACACCAACAACAACAATAACAATTACGTGGCCTCTGAGGCAAACACTGCGAGCCCGCTCTTCGACGGCATCCGCGGTGACCGCACACAAGTCAGGACGCTGGCCAGCAGAAAAGCATGCAAAAGACCTTTCCAGAGGGCGCAAACACCCGCTTCACTCCCCGATGCCTAAAGCAACAGGAGTGCTGTTTCACCTTCACATCCTCCACCTGTCTCTCTTAATCATTCCCTCTTTCCTTCTCTGACAGCACTCTTCATCTTGATGATAGAGGATCGCCATGACACCGGCAGGAGATGCTAGACGGGGGGATTGGGCGCCTCTCAAAGACGGAGGTGACGGCTTTCATCATGGCCGCTGTTTGGCTCGCCTCTCTGTAAAAGGCCATAAATGACACCCGGTGGCGTCCAAATGGCCTTATAACTGTGCGCCTGTGAGTATTAACCTCCAACAGCCCTCAGCTATCAAGGGGCCCACAAATGCATTAGGAAGGATTGAGGGCAGAATGGGACAGAATGAAGAACGAAACAAATAAACGAGTCACGGCGTTTGTGCCACACCGACCTCCCATTCAAACCAAATGTCTCCTTCTAAAACCATAACGCAACTCCCCTGGACAGATAAGTCAAATGGATCTCACGACACAAACGGAGCTGATATCACAAAGGAGCAATACAGCAGTTCCCTTCTCCATTTCACTTTATGTGTTTGTGTAACCCCCCTGCCACCTCCCCTCCTTGGGTTCTACAGGGGGTGTCTGGCCTTCACTTTGCTTGTCAGTCCCCTCCCTTATACACAGGAAGTCAGCATCCACACCAAAACATCCTGTGAGGAAGCGAGGGCTCTGGAAAACAAAGTCCTGAGAGTGAAGAGGGAGGTCCTGGCTGGGTAGGCGTGGTGTGTTGGTGGATGGAGGCTAGTGGCCTTGGCCTCCGCTCATCAGAACCCCACCTAAAGTACTTAGGAGGGAGACCTCCGCCCAACATTCCTCCATATTTGTGGTGTCTATGTTTGCCTTCGTTGGAAGGTGGGTAGGTGGTTTGGACCGCCTACCCACAATATATTATATACACAATATATATATTGACATTATAGTTCAGACATTTTGATCTAGTTCTAATTTCTAGCATTGATTTACTGTTTATTGTATTATTGTGCATTATATGTCAGTCACTACAATTAGAATGTATTGTAAGTGGAAGAATTGATGGAGGAAAATCTCACATAATTGCAATATAAAGTATACTGTAGTAATTAAGTACAGTACATATGCCGTATGTATGAAAAGACTGAAAAGAACAATATAAATGCTGTATGTGATAGGAAAAGTAACAGACAACAGAAATATTACCAAAAACAGGTGTCGGGGCTGACGGCTTTTTCTGGACACTTTCATGAGAGTTCCCTCTTTGACAAACACCTGCCAACACAAACAACAACATACTATTACTCCAAAATACAGTAGGCTGTTCGTACCGGCCATTAGACTGTGAGTAAACCTGGTGATTTGGCTGTTCAGATAGCATTAGACAGCATTGTGTTGTGTTTTGATAAGAAGACAGTAAAACTGTCCAGAGGTCTTACTGTCTTACCCTTCCTGGCTTGAGCAGATCCCTCTTGACTTTGACGCTGTACTCTATGTGGACCAGCCGAAGCAAATTCTCCTGAAAGACAGACATGATCCCTGTTTGTTTGTGAATGAAAGAAACCGAGTCGGAAATGGCATATGACACATTGAGAGGCTGAAGATCGCACCGCATGTTTCCGCTGTCTGTCAGGCTGACTATGTGCGCGTGTTTTAACAGCAGGGTCATTCTCGAGAAGGCCTACGCTTGCTAACTGGATCTCAAATCAAAACAATATACATCCACCTCTGTGGCACCTATACACACATCAAAACGCATTCTGAAGTGTTTGTTGATATGAGCGGTGTTAATTTGACACTTTGTTTATGTTCATGTTTACGGAACCAGGGCTGTGTAGAAGTACCTGCTTCTTTTTTCAATACACAGGTAACTGTAAGCTAGCGAAATGCTAGGAGAAGCTTTCTGAATTTGACAAACAGTGTATTCGTTTACAATTAGCTTGCAATACCTTTAACTGCAGGTTTTAACAAGATGACAGAAAGACAGCAACAACCGTATGTGTGAGAGCGAGAGAGAGAGAGAGAGAGAGAGAGAGAGAGAGAGAGAGAGAGAGAGAGAGAGAGAGAGAGAGAATATAGCACACCAAAACCATAGCATGTATATATTTGAGGGAGACATTCAGACATTAGTTGTGTGCTGCCTTTTATAACTCACCCCATCTTTGAGATTATCATTGGCTTGGTCTGCCACCTCTGATGCAATCACCAAGGCAGCTGGTGAATACGCGTGCGCGAAAGAGGGAGAGAGAGAGAGAGAGAGAAAGAAAGAAAGAAAGAGAGAATAAAGAGAGAGGATGTCAGATTTTCAGCACTGTTACATTAAACAATATTAGATACACAGACATTGTGACTGCCTCTGTGCGTGTGTGTGTGTGTGTGTGTGTGTGTGCGTGTGTCCTGGCTGTCCAAATGTCATGTTCAGTTCATGATAGCTGAGACCTACCCTGTGTGTCCTCATATTCTTTGGAATCAGGAGAGAGGTTGTTCAGATAATCTGAAACAAACACACCATTTTGTAAAACGCAGTGCATAAAATCCATAGCTTCAGATTCAATTCATATATTTGAATAATACACCTCTTTTATTACTGTAATACTGAAATTAATCAATAGGTTACAATAAAGTACTGCGCTCTGTCCCATTATATTTAATTGAATTGGTAATGGAGAGCCATAAAATATGATGAAACATCTTAATTCTAACATAATACATTATTGTGATGACATTCTGCACCAATGAATTGTCTTTACTGCAAATCCCTCACAATCATCTCCTATCAAAGGTGTTGGCCCTTTTCCATTGTACGAGCAGGCACGGCACGGCACGGCACAACTTGGTACGGCCAGCCTGGCGCGGTTGAACGTTGCATTTCCATTACAACCGGGCTTCCCACTTTGTGTGTCTTTGACTGACAACGTGCTTAGCTGGAGTCAATCACGGAAAATAGTGCCTTCTTTAGCGCATCTCTGGCTCCTTTTAGCCTATTGCACTGTCCAACATTGGCAGCGATTATTCAACATGGATTCTCATGCTATAGGCAATATTTGACTTGTCAATGTAACAACAGACTACGCCTGGAGATTATGCCTGACCACATTGGCTATAATCCTATATGGCGAAAACGCCATGCCTATTTATTTGTTACCTACAGATTATTTACATTTATCCTAGACTAAGATAAATAGGATAGTGGATCTTTAAATTGTTCTTTTTGTGAAGGCGTAATATGTCTGGGGTATTTTCACACACCGTATTGAGCCGGCAGAATGCAAAAGATACGAGAGCACCAAAAATAGCGGTCATTACCGGTAGGCTGTAACTTTGTCCAATACACAATAAACATATATAAGCATAACGGTGTGTTATAAATAGATTTTCTAAAAAATATAACTTTTTCTATGCCTTGAACTTTGCTCTCCACATATGAGTGAGGTCCTGGTTGTTTTGTCTCACTACGTTTAGCCTGAACTCTGTTCATGCGTAGGCTACCCGATCGAGCTTCAAAAAAAGAAAACAAAGGGTAAAGATGAAAATAGCCTAGGCTAACTTTCTCTGTCAGCCCCGCTGGGATTGCATTAATGAAATGAAGCCTATGACGTCACAGCGGCTCACTTGGAGGTGGGCCGGCTCACTTTGGCCCCATTCCAAAGAAAGCCCATCTCGGGCACGCCTCGGTGTGCCTTGGTGCGGTTAAACTGGTAATGGAAACAAATGAGCGCAACACGGCTGGATTCAGCGCGGCCAAATTTGCCAGTGAAAATGCCCCATAAGAGTGTGTGCGTGCATGTGTGTGTGTGTGTGTGTGTGTGTGTTACCAGTCAGTAGCATCCGGTACTGCAGCACTCTCACGACAACCTGCTGTAGCTGGTGTTTCAGTGGGATCTCAGCTGCTTCTGGGCCACGCGTCTGCACGCACACACACAAACACACGAACACAGACAATATTTTTGTGATAATAGCGAGGGGCTTTTGTGTCTATAAACATACCGTATCTCTTAAAATCTTCCTATTTACTCGTCTGGTGTGACCAAACCCAAAATTCACTGCAACAGGGTCTGGACACGCTCCTTCGAGAGTTTGTCGCAGACAGTCGTTGCCTCCTACTGCGCGTAGACCTCTGTGTTATTCCGAAACTATTGGACAGCCTTTGACCATTCAGCGTAGCTAAAATTGTAGCCAGTTCAAAACACAAGCTTGAGTGTAGTAATGTAAATGTCAGAGCAATCAGCATTCAGGATTTACAGACCATAATCTAAGCAAAAAGTTTGTTGAGAGCAAAATGGCCAGGTGAACTACTATATGTATTGTCAGCAATCAAATACTGTTCATTGACATTCCATCTGCACGTGTATGTGCACGTTCTCCCTATCCAGCCCTTAAATGAGTAACCTATGCTGACGTAGGAGCTCAAGGTCACGGCAGGTGACATGAAGACAAACGTTTAGATTACCTTGTAACGCCAGGGCGACCTTCACGCAACCTCCCTCAACACAAAACCTCCCACAATTCCCCTTCTCTCTCGCACAGCAGATACGTGCCCGGTGAAAGGGGAGCAGCGATGGCACAATAAAAGAGATCTAGGAAATCAATCAGGATCTAATTGTCTCTGACAGGCATTTATGCCCTGGGCGGTAGGTGAGCAATGGGGGCATAGAAAGCGGGCACACACACACACACACACACACACACACGCATGCACGCTTATACGTACAGAACAGAGGATTCTCTAATCCAATAAAGACCTATCCTTCATTACAGAGTCGCAGATAGCCCCCTGTGGCAAACAGCATCTTCATCTCATTTGCACTGAAGACACACACACACACACACACACACACACACACACACACACAACCTGCAGGTGCTGCGTTAACAGTTTTGGGAGTAGGGGTTTGAGCACTATTCTTTGTCTTCACGCATGCGGAGAGCTTGGAGTCGACGAGAGGGTGAGGTAACCTCGATGAAAACCCCCTAACTCCATTCACGCTGCATGTTATTTTCCTCGTCACTGTCCCTGAGGTTCTCCCTCATATTTAATCTTGAGTATAGTGTCTCATCTCTTCCATTACTCGTGTGATCCTTCACAGCTACTATATCCTTTGTCTCCCGTGGTTACATATTGACGCCTCTGTCTCACCCCCCCCCACTGTTTCACTCTCCTTATCAGGTGGGTGATTCACCGAGTACAATAACAACACGGGCTCTCATCATTCCACCCCTCTCCTCACTGTCAGAATATCCGCTTTCCTTGAGTGTCACTTGTACGTTTGTTATCCAATTGACACTTGTTCACAGGAAGTGACATTTTGGGGCAATGCGAAAAGACGATAATTAGCACGGGGTTTGTTTGGGTGAGCGAGCCGGAGAGTGCAGCGAATGTGAACACACGCGCGCAAACACACACACGATCACACTTGCAAACAAACACTCCTTCGTCTCTGTCACGGCCAGCTGATTTGCCACCCACACACAGCAGATCTAATTGGGGAGTTGTAAAAGAGGCTGCTTCGCTAATTAGCTTTTCCCTGCCTCATTGCCCAGCCGCCGTTGCGGGGAACCTGGTTCATCCTTCACCCTTCATAACTGTCTCTTACCACCTGCTGTACAACCAACAGCCACCTGTGCTCACCGCACCTCCTCTGCAATCCCCTCCTCTCCTCCCCACGTCTCTCCAAGTCCTCCCCTCTCCTCTCCTCTCCTCTCCTCTCCTCCCCGAGACTTCTCACAGGAGGAAAACGTACAACGTATTGAAAACATGCACCACCACGACGAGATCTAAAGATCTTCATTAGGAACAATTTGAGGAGGGCCACGGCACTGGTGTATATCATGACCTGACCTGAACATGCACATACAGTACATTGCATACACGATACATGCACACTCACAGACGGACACGCACACGCGTAACGCGCACGGACACACACACACACACACACACAAAGAGCGATGTTTTGGCTGATGTATCTAGACGGTCCGGTGAAGTAGCAATTGGCTGTGGAGAGGAGCTTTTAATCCTGTAAGGGTCCAGCAGTGATCCGATCAAGCTTCTCGGCTACTTCGTCATTGTCATCAGCACATCCTCAATGACATTACCAGCAGTTATCCTGCATCCTCAGCGGCAGGGTGGTCTAGTGATCTGGGTGTTAGGCTGGGTTCAAACCCTTGTATGCATATATAGGCTAGTCCTATGCAATACTAATTTCATAATAAAACTTAACAGTGCACTTAAACTATGTTTTTTATTTTTAAGTAACATTCTGCAGAGAGTCATTCTATGTGGTTTTATATATTGTTTTTTGTCTGATGTACCGGGCAGGCCGGGTAGAATGTCTCAAAGGGCCCGACTTTGCCCTGGTATAGGGTGACCTGTGTGCACCTCAGCGTTCTCCCACAGTCCTCATCCACCCTCATTACAGAGAGGTCACACAACCAGAGGAGGTCCCAGGGCAGTGCTTACTGTATTAAGCCTGCATCCATCACACACCCTCAGTCAACACCCACTCAGGCCAGGACAAGGAGGGGACACCAGGGCAGGCCCGTGCATATCAGGGGGGGGGGGGGGGGGGGGGGGGGAGTGAGACTTAAATGCAAGGTGTAGGATGGTGGTGTAGGATATTGTTGTGTGTAGCCTGCACCTAGCCTGGTGTTACCAGACAATATTCTCTTCGTGAATAAGGTCTGGCCATGCTCCATTGGGAAGTGGTCTCAGTCGTTTTCTCATACTTGCCATAAACCTCTGGTTAATTTGAAAAACTATTGGACAGCGCTGTTTTGATCGCCTCATCTAGCTCTACCACCATTTTGAAACACGCTTGACTTCAACGTCATCTCACTAACTGATCGGACCGCATTCAGGGTGCCTGTGCAAACGCTAATGCGAACAGGCTGTCCAGACTATATTCTCAGTGAATAGAAATTAACTGAGAGCAATGTTTGGGTAAAGCCAGGCTAGTTTGCAGATCCAGAGCTGTGAGAAGTACCATGTTGTATTTTCAGCTTGCACAGAGAATGATAAGATGCAGGCGGTGAGAAGATATTTGGCGAATTTGACAAAAAGTGTATAAACTTATTGCTTATTATAATTTTAACAACATACAGCTAATATTGCTAGTAAACATTATTCAGTCTAACCATGGTTGATTGATTGATTGATTGATTGATTGGTTTGATTGTCTGAAACCTACCAGGTGTGAAGACACCCTATGTTATACACGCTGCAAGATCACAAGGTTGGTGAGTTCTTGATCGCCCCTCTATACATTGGCTACTCCATAGTCTGCCTGAGCCAAAGGCTTTCTGGAGAAGGGCAGCTGCTACTGAATATTCATGAGGGGAGACAGTTGGTGTCTTGTCGTAAATCTTCTGACCAGTATAGAAACGGCTGGGCCCCTTGTGTCGGCCAATCACAACAGATCATGTAAGGCAAGGAACCACTGACTCACAAAGTGTAGGTAAGAAGATGGTGCACAGGTGGTGGTGCTATGAAACTAAATCAATTAGGTCAGCATCATCAGCCTGGAAGCCTAAGAGTCATTTCTTACACTCAAAAATGTCATACAAAATTGGATGCACTGTTTACAGATCCATAGACCATCCATATGGAAATGAGAAACATATTGCTATTTCTCTGCAGTCTTATAGGCTCTGTTCATATCTTGTCCTGTAATAAGCATCCCTGTTATTGCAGCCTGGAAGCAACTAACCAGTGCAACTGTGTTAGAACCCCGGATTCTGAAATAGTCTGCTCATGCCCTACTCCTAGGTAGGAGTGGGCAAACTGTAGATAGAATGACTGCTTGGTTTTGGCCCAGCGTTGCAGATGATAGTATGACAAAGGAAAGGTCAGTCCCGCAGAGAGGAACAGGATGAAGCAGGTTTAGAAAGGCCATAATCTCCCCATGGAAGCTGCGTGACAAAAACCCGAGCTGAGAGCTTCTTAGTGTATTTGAGAGAGAAGCAATGACAGATCGCTGCTCACAAAATCACTCCAGTGGAAAGATATGACTACAACAGTCAATACTGAATTTCCCCTCTGGGATCAATATTCCATGCTTATGTGATTATTCTGTTAATAATACTGGAAGCATAATCACCTAGCCTGGTGTAACCACACCTATTCACTTTGTGAATATTGTCTCCTACCTCTGGTTCATTTGGAAACTATTGGACGGCGTTGAACCAATCGGCGTTGCTACAACTGTTTTGATCGCCTCGTCTAGCTCTACCACCATTTTGGAACACGCCTGACTTCAACGCCATTGCATTGTTCTCTTTGCTGTGAAAACGCTAATGCGAACAGGGTATCCAGACCATAATGTCCTTGGAAACATTTGAGCTGAGAGCACTAGCTAATAATCACCACTACATATCTCAAGAACTACATCAAAAACTAATAAAAACAAGAAGACAGAAACAATGCAAAACAAGGATCCACTTAAAGTTCAAGTCCAGTGTCTTACCTCAAACGTCTTGACGATGCCGGCGAAGGCAGGATTGTTCTGGCAGCTCTCCTCCAGCAGAGACATGCTGCGGTCATACTCGGAGATGTAGGTGTCAAACACTTTAAAGACATCACGCCGGGACAGAATCACATCCACCACCTTCTGACTCTCCTTCCTACACAGACAGACAGGGAAGACACTTTGTAGACTGTGGAAAGTAATGTGTGGACTTTAAAAGGTAGCATATTTAGGTGGAAAAGTGTGCCCTAAAATATACAGGTGTTTTGAGCAATTTGACCTGAGTCGGCATCTTGGTGGTGGTGGGGGGTCATCATGCATGTACAGATTGTACCATTTGTTTGACATCTCAAGGGCTTGCTGAAGTATCTGAGCAGTACTTCACTTTTGAACTCAACTGAGAAACCAACTAACTAACTAACTAACTAACAATGACTAAACATATATTACCTGCTATCCAAGTATGTTAATAGACTACTGTAGAATATTTAGGTTTAGGTGGAAAATCAATAATTGATCACATTTGCATTAATGTCATTCATTATTCAGTCTGTATCAATGGCATGGTGCAGCTACACATGGTGTGTGAGTGTGTAGTGATGATAACCGCCTGTGTGCAGCGTCTATGGCATGTGTGTATGTTATCTTATGTTCTCACCACTGGCCGACGCGCGTCTCCAGCTCTGTAAGGATGTCACAGTGCAGGGTGTAGACCTGGGGGAGCACGCCCAGTATCTCCCCCAGTCTCTGCTCCCCCAACACAGGCTCCCCCTCCTCACCCACAGCTCCAAGCACCGCCGACCTAAAGTCCTGCCCGGGCGGGAGAAGAAGGGAAAGGAGGAGCTGTTAGATGACGGGGGGAAGAGCAAAAGAACAACAGACATGCAGAGAAGGGTGGAGGAGGACGTATGGACAGCAGCAGAGCAAACAGGCGACGAGAGAGATAGGAATGAAGGAATGAAGGAAGGAAGGTCAGATCCTCCAAAACATCCTTCCTGTCACCTCAACATCCCCCCCACCTGGTCTGGGCTCCGTACAGACATACAGGAAACGAGGCCCTGACGCTCCAGGTGCTGCTGTTGCATAATGACCTTGGTTACGACGGTTATGCAATGCAATGCAGTCCGTAGCACAGTTGACCTTCACGCTAGGCGTGCACGATATTGATCAACTGTGATATTGATCATGGAGATTTCAATACCGATATTCATGTCGATATTTTTGGAACATGAGTAAAAACACAAAGGTTAATAAGAAAATGCAT
Organism: Forbesichthys agassizii; assembly: GCA_026546735.1. Lineage (NCBI taxonomy): Eukaryota > Metazoa > Chordata > Actinopteri > Percopsiformes > Amblyopsidae > Forbesichthys > Forbesichthys agassizii. Next base: position 2,405 of record JAODLL010000788.1, on the reverse strand, counting down.
CAAACATATTTCACGTTTTCAACTCACATCAGTCAACTGCCATATTGGACTGGTACAACAACTGTAATTCCAAGGTACAGAGAGACCTTTATTATGTCATTAGCTTCCTCAGGCATTTATTTCTAAATCAAACACAACTAAGCCACACGGATGCATTTCTCCACAAAATAAACAGAATATTTTCAATATGATTTTGCGCAGCATGATATTGCAATAAAGATACCGAGTTGATTTATTGTGCACCCCTACTTCACACTGACACTTGCATTAAGAATAAATCAGCATGATGTATTAAGTCCTCTGAGTTAGTTCACTGCATTTAATATACACCTGTAGTATGTGCCAATTCCCTAGCGGGTGAATTTGAGTAGTGAATTTAACCTCGGGGCTGACATATAGAGTGGGCAACTTTCTTTATTGTTTCAATTAATTGCCAAGCAGAACAGGCTTTAAAAGCTTTGCTGTCAGTGAACATGCAGTACAGGGCAAAACACAAGTTTTATGCAATGGAACTTCACCTGCAGCAAATATCTGCAGGATATTTGATTTTGCACACTTTGCGGATGGCAGAAAAAAGGTCCATTAATTACGTGTGTTGGGGCGGGTGGGTTGTCGCTAAAGCTTTGTGTCTGTGAGGGGCAACTGTCTGGGGCACGTCCACGGCCGTTTCGAGGAAAAGCTCAGAGAAGAAACAGAGTCACGTTGAGATAATGCTGTGACACTGGGCACCTCTGAGCCAACCATTCATCACGGACAATCGATGGAGTCACAGTTAGCATTCATGGGCTCTGTTAGGATGCACGCGCACACACACGCACACACACACACACACACACACACACACACACACACACACACACACACACACACACACAATAAAGCTTGGTTGTCCTAGCTACGGTTTGTGGATCTCCTGAATGACAGCATCTTTCCTCTCTATTACTCCCGACGGCATGCATGCTGCTCTGGTTCTGTTTCACTCTACGTGCGCAGGTCAAGTTGTAACATTAAACAGTTGGTTGAGCAGGCAGTCAGGCTCAGCTGAGACTCAATGGAGGGAATCTATAGAGGTCAATAGAGAACAGAGATGGAAAACAATAGCTGTCCAAGTCTGTTGTCCGTTGTAAGTTCTTTATGGGAAAGCCTTACAGCAGGAGAGGAGCACAGCTCTACTTCCTATGGGGACGGAGTCTGGAAATTTGTATTTTTGTTATTCCTTACCAAACAATGGAACAATAGCCGTCATGTTTTCTTCTGACTCATGGTGGTCTTGCATTTTTCCTAAGCGTGTGTGTGTGTGTGTGTTGGGCCTACGGAGTGGCTCCCAGCAGACCCTTACTTGCTGGAATGCTGACTCTGTGTCTGTCAAACATCTTGTAATTTCTAAGGTGTTATCTTATTTGGATTGCAAAGCCATATCAAACAGCATTTAATTTGCACCTTTAGGAATAATAAGTACACCAAATTGTGCTTATGAATTATTCATCGTGCTTTTTCTGATGAAAAAGCCTTGAAAACCACCCTGGAAAACTGGCAGATATTTTCAGGCAATAGCATTACAGATGACATGAATGCAAGGTTGTACGCTATTGCAAGTGTCCTTGTTTCCAAATACTCCAATAAAGATCAATATATGAAAACACACAACACAGCAAATACTAACTAGGAATTCATGTCTGTCCATACGGCTAATATAATAAAATTACATAGTATTAACGTAACTTTATCTAGCAATTGAATGATGTCAAATTACAACAAGCTGAATTTCTCTTCAAACATGGCTGTCATAAATCACAGGGAGTGGACAGTTATACGTAATTCAGGTTATGACCTTGGCCAAGGGTACTACTGTATTTTGGTGAAAGCTGATTGATGGCTTTCACTGCCTACTACAGTACCTGTCCGATTTGTCCCAAGCAATCACACACACATACTGCATACACACACAATCTTGTGTCAAAATGCCCCACTTGTGAACCAGCTACACCCATAAGTACCTGCCACTTCAGATGAAAACGAAATAACTGCTACAAAAGTGTAGAATTCTATAGTTTCTATAGATACAATAGGAAGGTCATGTTAAGGTGACCTTTGTGGTAATTATCCATGTTTACCTATCTCTAGAGGGCGGAGGGTTGTGGCCAGAGAGCTTGTTTTGACAAGCAATAAATGAGAACTGATGAAAACACAATACAAGAGCTGTATCTGATGCATGGCTAGCCTCTGTAACCCAACCATAGTTCAACTCCAGTGTATACTGTAGCAATTTACTGCATGGAGATATATTGCTTGACCTGTTCATCTTTAAACCAAAAGGACAACACATGCGCACATACAATATACAATAATGTATATATATAGACTACACTGCTACACTGTATGTGTATATGTATGTGTGTAAATAT
>JAODLL010000787.1:0-11438 GCA_026546735.1 Forbesichthys agassizii | reverse complement strand
TGGAGATGAAATGTAGATGGTCTGGACCATGAGCCTGCTTGGAGATTAAATGTAGTCAGGAACCCCTAAGTAGGGAAGAGCCTCATGACTGGCTGTTCGCCAAACAAATGGTGTGTGTGTGTGTCTGTGTGTTGTAGGTATATCATTGGTGATGCTGCAGGTTCAACTCCCACACAGCGCCCTAAAACAAAACACCTGACTGTCACTTTAAATGACAGCTCCAGATGAAAGGCCTGGACTGGATGTGTCCTGTTGTGCTTCAGGCTCTCCCCTAGAGGGCGCTGCAGGGCAAGGCTTCAGCGTCTGCAGAAGCCACAGCATTGGTGTTTACATCTTCCATGACGTTATTGTGCTGCTAGTTACTGCGCTAAGATTCCACGTACAAGAGAACTGAAGTTACTGTTCCAACCATCCACTGCTGATGTGAAAACAGAATGAGTCGATTCATGGTTGAACCACTACTCTCTTGACTATATTCAGATCGTCTTTCTGATTTCATTTGTTTGTTTCTTGTTTAACAGACTCATTTGTCCAAAGGTTTCGTAGCAAATGAACTGCTCTACTGCCACAATATGCAACAACCTCTACCAGAGGTTCACAGTTTGGTGCCAATCAAATCCTGAGTCTGGAGATGTCCACATTATTATAATGTACCTCTATGGACGTTGTCTCCGGTCTGTGTGTCTCTCTCTCTGTGTGTGTGTGTTCCAGTGAAATTGAAGCTGGTCTAGAATGAATAAATCATGTCTCTGGGCCAGGTCCGTCATCCATCTGGCGAGTTTGCTTGATGCTGCGTTCCACCGGCGGTCGGGCGTCGGTAATGTCTGTTCCAACAGAGCTGAATGCCCTTGGTGCCGTCTGATCAGGAACGACTCGGGGCAAACTACGGAGGTTGGGTTTCTGACAAAGCAATCCTAGACTCTAGTGTTTGGTCCTTCTCACTTTCTACGCAGGAAATCAGAATGTTCCTAGGTCCGACTTCAAAGGAATGCAGCATCACATCAGCATCAACACACGCACACACACACACACAAACACACGCACACACAAACTAGAGCAAACACAACTGCAAGCCGCTCCAGAGGAACACACGTCTTTTTACCCAGTGAGGATCATGAACCCAGAATAGTGAGTATACCTGTTCACACCTAGCCTGGTGTTACCAGACAGTGTTCACCTGGTGAATAGAGTCTGGGGAGAGTCCATTGGGGAGTGTTAACAGTCGTTGCCTCCTACCCGGATATGCTACAACTGTGTACCACTATTTAGAAACACGCTTGACTTCAATGTCATCTCACTAACCCACTCTGACTCTTCTCCATCAGGCTGCTGTTATCTGACAAGAGACATAACGTTAGGGGACTATTTATAGCCAGTGTCCCTGCAGCACATTTACGTAATTCTAACTTATTCTAACAAAATAGCTTGTTTGAAGCATTGTCATTTTAATGTAGGCCTGCAACACGCTAACCTGACATGCCAAAGGAATTGTTGTCACAAGTCCGCCTGGGGAGCCGTACATTGAAACTGTTTATGAATGGCTGTACTTTCAAAACAATACTTGGCAGTTGATTGGATGAACTATCTGGTCGTTTTCGACCAGATCAGTTTTTGCCGGCACCATGGTCGGCACACATAAACCACGCCCGTATAGCTATAAACATGAGCTGATTGGAAAGGTCAGTTTCTACTCAGACACATTCAAAGTGATTCCGAGGCGAAATTAGCTGAAGCTTGCAAGATCAGGATGGTCTTGTGAGGCCTGCAACACGCGGGCCCCACTAGTAATTACAACTTTGTTTGGCCGTTCATGTGCTCGGAAGTTGTAAATACGATATATCCGCAGCAAAAGCCTTTAATGTGGTTGTGTCTGTTCAATAGTATTGAACTACCAATGTGTCTGTCTGTCCTAGTGACTACCTATTTAAGCTGCTCCTGATCGGTGATTCTGGAGTGGGGAAGTCATGTCTTCTGCTACGGTTTGCGGTAGGACATTGTTTTGTTGTTTTACTTTTGTTAAAGGTAATTATATTAGAAAATAGTGTTTCCAGTTCTGTTGTCGGTAGCAACCTGGAAACATCAATATATCATAACATCAACTATCAGATTAGGTGTGACATCATTTCTAGATTGTAACCAATCATCTCTGACCTGTCCTATAGCCAATCAGGTTAAGACATGTCTAAAACAATAAGTGAACTGGGCTGAAACAAAACATTCAGGGAAAAAAGTCTGTCCATATATGTAATGGGGGGCTTTCACTTTAACACAAAACTAATGACTGGAATTAAAAACTTCTGTTTTAACTGTTGTTGCCAGGACAACACTTACACAGACAGCTACATCTCAACCATCGGCGTAGACTTCAAGATCAGGACCATCGACATGGACGGGAAGATAGTCAAGCTGCAGATTGTGAGTTCTCATGCTGGTGACACACTTCCTGTACAAACAGGAAGCACTATAGGTTTGCAGATAAGTGCATGTTATGTGTCTGTGTAAGATGGAGGATGCCACCAAACCTTATGACAGGCAGATAGACAGGCAGATAGACAGGCAGATAGGCAGGCAGATAGACAGGCAGATATAGGCAGGCAGAGAAAATAAGATGAATTTATTTTCTGGATTAATGTCTGTGTGTATGCGTGTGCGTTTGTGTGTGCGTTCATGTGTGTGTGTGCATGCTTGAGTGTGTGTGTGTGTGTGTGCTCTACCCCAGTGGGACACTGCAGGCCAGGAGAGGTTTCGAACCATCACCTCCAGCTATTACAGAGGAGCTCACGGCATCATCGTTGTGTATGACGTCACGGAGCAGGTGTGTGTATGTGTACTATACACTAGAGCGTGTGTGTGCGCTACACACTAGAGCCCTAGACTGGTATTTCTAAATGATTAAGATACCAGTCTAGGGCTCTAGTGTGTATATATGTTTCTACTTTTCTCCCGACTTTTCTAGTGCAAGAGTGGGTAACAACAGATTGCTGGTTCACAGGTTCGTCCAATCACATGCAAAGTATTTATTTGAAAGTGCCTGCCCTCTTGAATCCGTTTCAATGGACGGCTCCCCAGATGCATGTCTAACAGACACAGATATCTGGTCTTGTCAGGTTAACACTACTTGCCAACATAGTCCAACAATCTCCCCAACATATGAATTTACACATTTTCATTTTACCATGAAGTTTCTGCTCCTTATCAGAACGTAATTCACGGCCAGCCTACACCACGACAGTTGTGTCGTGCACTACAAGACAAGAGTGTTGGATGCTTGTTTTGATGGCGCGGTGTTTTATAGTAGTAGGTTACTGAATATAAAAAGGTTCTGTTTCAGTTTAAATGCCTGTCTCCCTGGTTCCCTTATCAACTCCTTTACACTGGGTTATTTAGTCAGCCGTTGAATGTAGAATACGGTTCTATCTATGGTACGGTAATGAATCAGAAAATCACAACACATAACAATATATAGGATTGTGAGTCTAAAGGCATTTGTGTTCACCACAGCAACACCCATCCCCCCAAGTATACTACAGTCCTCCATGACTGTTCAATTGTTCTGGACTGTTCTGGTTCCTTCCTAAAAAGAGGCTCTGACGACCTCTTCAGCACCACTGAGCCTCACTTGTACCACAGCAGAGACGCATGGCTCTGCAGTCTCCTGCTCACATTCACTGTGGACACGAACGTATAACCAGGACCCAACTGTGACCCTCGACACTGGGTCACACTCAGGGCACCTGAAACCAATGCAGCTCTCTGCTGCCCCCCACCACCCTGACCCTCCCCAACAGGAGTCCTTCACCAACGTGAGCCACTGGCTGGAGGAGGTGGAGCGCTACTCCTGCCCAGACGTCTCCATGCTGCTGGTGGGCAACAAGAGTGACCTGCTCTCCAAGAAGGTGGTGGACTGCTCCACCGCACAGGTAGGTCACCTCACCAGGCAGGTGTAGCTCAGCCCTCCAACACACCCCTTCAGTACACCTCAGGTAGGTCACTAACTCCACCCCCATATTTAACTCCGCCCCCAGACATGTACAACAGAGTGTGTGTGTGTGTGTGTGTGTGTGTATGTGTGTGACTCCGCCCCCAGGAGCTGGCAGCATCGCTCCACATCCCCTTCCTGGAGACGAGTGCCAAGAGTTCGGCCAACGTGGAGAAGGCGTTCGTTACCATGGCGTCAGAGGTGCGCGGGCGTCTGGCCAGCGAGGGGGAGCTGCGGGGGCAGGCGGAGACCGCTGCCAAGATATCCAGCGCCCCCTTGTGGCCTGGTGGGGAGAAGCAGCCGCAGCCTAGGGACGCTGCCAACTGCTGCTGAAGGATTCTGCACATGTAGCTCTACACTTTGTTTAATTAAAGGACCCATTCCATGAAAACCAAGTATTTCTGGTAGTTTTTGGAATTAGCAATGTAGATGTGACACGGAGAAGTAGTAAACCTTTCAAAGTGGACTGTTAGCTTCCTGGTCTGTATTGGCTAAATAAGGGAGAGGGTCGGGGAAACAGGCGAACAAGAGAAAAGTGGGTATAATGTGTAGATTACTGCACAGTTTGTTTAGTAACACCCCTATGAGGATATGGCCAGCCACGAAGTATCAGTGAAATATACAAGGAAAGGAACTATGATAGAGAGTGAATGTGCTGAAAATAGTATAAATGCACACACTTCTCATCAGTTGGCAACATGTCGATTGAAGAAGCTCTAGCTTGTTTAATGTTGTTGCTGGATGAATAGGAAAATAAAAAAATAAAAGCAGATGTGTGCGACCCCTCGATATATATTAAATGGACTGCATTTATGTAGCGCTTTACATTATTTGCCTCACATTCACCCATTCACGCACTGATGGCGATGTCAGCCATGAAAAGAAGACACCTGACCACCGGGAACAGTTAGGGTTAGGTGCCTTGCTCAAGGACACCTCGACACTTGGTGAGGAGTTAGCGGGGTTCGAACCAGTGAGTTCTTGATCACATATCGCTCTACCACTGCGCCACTTGCCGCCAAATATAACAATACTTATGGATGTTGGTGCAGGAGATACGACTCATTGTCGAAAAGAAGCACCGCCATTACTTTCGTATGTAAGTTGCTAAGTTCGACGTTTTGGTGCAGCGCATTGCTCCTTTCATAGTGCACGATTAAACACACAGTACTGTTGGTGTAGAGATTAGTTATAACATTGCGTTATCTTGCCACTGAATCTTCACAGAAAAGTCTAGCTGCAAGCTAGAAATTGGGATCTCGTACTGTGTGTTGTATAATTCCAGAGGTATGCAAGGACATTTGGAAAAGCACAACCGGAGTTCATCACTTATCCATCCCAGGAAGAGTGAGTTGTCATCGCCCGAGATTTCTGGCACTGGCACACAATTTGGAACTTTCCCAGAATCAAAAGCGTGGTGTCCCAAAAAGACCAAGAGAAGCTTATCCATGCTTTTATTTCTAGTAGGATTGACTACTGTAATGGGCTCTTAACGGGACTCTAAAAAAATACTGTTAAGCAGCTGCAGCTCATTCAGAATGCTGCTGCTAGAATGCTAACCAGGACCAAGAGAACGGAGGACATCACTCCGGTTCTTAAATCGTTGCATTGGCTTCCAGTTAGTTACAGAATAGACTTCAAAGTTTTGCATTTACTTTATAAATCTAAGAATGGTTTAGGACCCCAATACATTTCTGACATGTTTGAAGAATACCAACCAAGCAGGGCTCTTAGATCCATGAACACAGGTCAGTTACTACAGCCTAGAGTCCAAACGAAACACGGAGAAGCTGCGTTTAGTACTTATGCTGTCCACATTTGGAATAAATTACCAGAGGATCTTAGACATGCCCCAAATATAGCAATTTTTATATCCAGCTTAAAAACTCTTCTTATGTGCCTATGACTGAGAATTTTGATTTACCCAAATTGTTTAGCCTTATAACCTCCTATGTTTTTATCCTTATTTACTTGGCCACACTGTTTAGCCTTATAACCTCCTGTGTTTTTATCCTTATGTCTAATTTTGGATGTTGTAATTTTAATTTCTTTTAATTTTTTCCTTATTCCTTATTTATTATTATTATTATTGATTTATTTCCTTACTTAACCACACTGTTTAGCCTTTTTATCCTTATATGTATTTTAGGATATTGTAATTTTAATTTCTGTGGAATATTTATTTTATATATTTCCACCAAACGCCTGGGTTGGCATCACAGTGGGTTGGAGTCCCACCAAAAGCCTGGGTTGGAGACCTGGTGGGTTAGACTCCCACCAAACGCCTGGGTTGGAGTCCTGGTGGGTTAAAATCCCAACAAATGCCTATGTTGGAGTCCCGGTGGGTTAGAGTTCCACCAAACGCCTGGGTAAATAATTTGGGAATATTTGGATTGGTGTCCTTGTGGGTTAGAATCCCACCATTGCTTGGCATTAAATGCAATCAAAAGACACACAAACGGCTAAGCAAAAGTAAACAACACACAAACGGGAACCTCCAGCCAGCCCTCCATGCCCTCACACCCACATGGCTGAAGACATGGCTGATAAGGCGTGTGGGGGGCTGGGAAAGAGGGCAGTCCAACCCGGCGTTGAATCCGCACACATTGGTGGGTGAATGCTGCCTTCCCGCTGCATACAAATGTAATGCGGCCCTTTCCTCGTAACTACATTGTTTTTGTATGAAACCAAATATTCTGTTTGTTATGTAAACAGAATTTTAATATTCTGTTATCTCTCATAGGATCATCAACATCACCTTTTGAGCAGGTGTGCAGCTACCCCCATTGCCAGGCACGGAGGATCATTGAGAACACGTTTGATATATTGGCGTCACGGTGGAGGATCCTTGGCAGGCCGACTGACTGCAACACCACAAACGCAGTGCATCCTGTTCAAGCATGTGTGGCTTTGCACAACTTCCTTGTCTGCACTGATGCTGCCACCTGGTGGGCAACAGGTATTATGCACATGGTGCCAGCTCAGATGGAGGCACCAGTGCAGGAGAGTGGAGACAACATGTGGAAGGTGATGACCTCCTTGACCAAAGGCCGTTGTCCACACTTCAAGCACCACGGGCTGACGTCTAAGTTGGTTACTATTTCTTGTAGAGCAGGCTTGGGTGAACAAGGGTACCTGCCCCTCTTCTCTCGATCACCTTTGGGGCGAAATGGCTGACAATCAAAGATGAGTCGTGGAAGTATTTAGGGCTCGCAATACAAGGGACTTGAATTGGGCAAGAGTCCCAATGTAAAAGAGGGAGGGTCTATCTCTTACTCCTCAACTATGACAGCTTAGTTGGTTCCTATTTTGCATAGAGCGGGGCTGGGCAAACAGGGTGACGTGCCCCTTCTCGATCTCTACCACCTTCCCGGGCCGACTGGCTGACGATCAAAGGTTGAAAATCCTTCGCCAAGAGCCCGCAATGCAAAGAGCCTGAATTAAGTTGGGGTCTTGAATGAAAAGCGCTCCTATTTGGGTAACAACATTTGGGGGTCCTAACTTCGGACCCCGACGTCCGAAGGCTTCTCTGGTTCTTGTTTTGCGTAGGCCAGAGAAGGTCCTGAAACCCGAACCTCTGTTCTCTGCGACCTTATCGGCCCAACTGGCTGGCCTCTGAAATGTCTGATTTCTGACCCCTTTGACGGCCCCCAAAACCTCTCGGGACCATCTGCAGTAGCTGGTGGAGCCCCCTTTTGGCCGTTGCAAGTCATAACAGAGACTGCTCATTTCGGACACCCGGGCCCCATTTAGGCAATCCCGATCACAATAGCGCCTGCTTGGGAAATATTTACAGATCTCTACACCGCAACACCCACCATACCAGTGCAATTGCGATTACATTGGGAAAATGCCTGTTTGAGGACATTTTCAAATATTTCTATATGTCTTCAAGATTTGAGTCACCATTAAAATGAAAATATATAGGGTATTCTTGAAATTATTTGTCGCCATTTTGACGTTTAAGTTTACAATTAAATGTACCTAGAACAGATGACATGTTTTTATTTTTTCCCTTTGAATAGTGCTATGAAGTCTTTCTACCAAACACTTTGTTGGGTGTGGAGCATGGAGCACAAAGACTTGGTCTCATACCAAGATGGGCACACAAGCACAGATCCACCTAAAGATGTAAATACATTTGGGAATGAAATGAGTTTAGAGCAGGTGACAAATCAATTACATTAATGTAGTGTTAAACAAGACATATGGTAATAAACACCGAGCTTATTAACACATTCACTACTTTGATAAGGATCCTCTATGGTGCTCCAAACTGAAAGAGTTTTAAAATGCACATACTTCAGCATTCTTAGACATTAATGTGAACGTCTCACACCATTTTGTTAAGTAATTTAATATCATACACACATATTGGTGGCCATTTTTAGTTGGGGTGAGCCTTCCCACCAAGTCCATGCCTACTATTTCCCAAGGCTCAGACCTGAGAAAAACTATTTTAAATGAATTATTACATTACTCTTTACATAATCTTTTTCTATGAACACTTGAGACCACAATGGGAGTGTATTCAGATTTGTCCTCTTGATCTGACAGAGCACACTGATATATCGGCAAATGTTGAATTGTATTGAACAATGTATCAAGAACACTCTGCTTACTGTTGTTCGGCTCCTTTTTCTTTACTCATCCAGGTCTTAATGTCCACAGACACGCCAGACCAATAACAGCTGAGAGCACTGAGAGCTTTCTCAGTTCCTGTGCCCGTCTTTAAACTACTATGTAATTCTTCAAATAGGGTTTTCGTTTCCTCCAAGCCCTGTACCACCTTAGCCATTATGCCAGGTTTTCTAATATAGTGGAGGCTAAATCATATTAACCAGGTTATTCAGATATTTTGCCTAAGTCAGTCTCATTGTTTGAGATTTTACTCACCTTTGAGTGCCAACGTATTTGCCCTTCTCAAAAGTATGTCCCTCCCAGAGGTTTTGAAATGATACTTTTGCTTGAATGTAACAGCATACATTGTCCAGTTTACGTGTTCTTGTCTTAAGTCCTTCTCTAACACTCAAAAAGGCTGTAATATAAGTCTATTTATTAGGATTTTTTTTATCAATGTATGCATCCCATGATGCTTCTATGGGTTTTCATTAATTGTATAATTAGATGTTTCTAATCACCAAATACTCTTGGTCAGTTCAATGTGTAACTGCAGAAGTTTAGCCCCTTGAGATAAAGGTAAAGGTGCTTTCATTTCATTGCATTTAACCCATCCCTCAAGGGAGCAGTGGACAGCCACTGTGCAGCGCCCGGGGACCAACTCCAGATTAGAGCCAGTGTCTCTGGTCATATGGCACTGGCTGGAGGGTGAACCTAACATGTTTTTTAGATGTTTTAGATGCCGATTTAGGCTTATTCGCGACACATCGGTTCTAGTCAGACTGCTGCCGAGATAGCGTATATATTCCTCCAATTCCGGTTTGTTCATGCTCAGTGCATACGTAGGAACCTTTTGCTAGGACCGGTCCGTTTGGGAACTACATCTGGTTCAAGGAAGCTTATTGTCTGATAATTCCATGTGCTTTTGAGGCTTCAAATATGATGACATTGTGCTAAATGAGTTAAGTTGTGCTAAGATAAAAACATATGTACCAGCTTATTGTTTGCTTCTACAGCTAACACTTTTGGAATAAACCTCACGAGTAATATTTTTATGAAGTTATAAAGTTTTCTGTTTGTTGATTTCTGTTTGTCGCTATTTCGCGACATCCGTCCAGAATGGCTAAATACAGCTGTAATGGCTGGAACCCAAGCCGACTTTGGTGCACCACAGGTTGGCCAAAATGCCACGTGGTCCCATCTGGGTCTTTACCAAGGCTTCGGTGGAAGCCAAGCCGAACTTTGTGCATCGAATTTGGCTTGGCTTCCACCATGTGTCCCTAATTTGGATCATACAAAAAGAAGTATTTTATGTGCTCTATAAAAATTAATAATTAAATTTGAATCACATTGAAAGCAAAAACACAAAATTGTATTTGTTCTATTATTGGAAATATATTCTTTGTGAATTTTCTAAGGTGCCACATCATTTACACATAATTTACTTTGGAATAGGTCTACTCATGTAAGAATCATTTTCCTCAATGAACAAATATTAGCAGAATACTAATGGTAGTCCTGAGTGCCAATAAAGAAAGAAAGAAGCTTTATTAGGAATACAAACAGACAAATCATTTAGGTAATATTAAAGTAATGGAAAGTAATCAGATTCAGTTACTAAATGTAGGTAATATTAAAGTTATGTTACTGATTATCATTTCAGTCTGGTAACTATTAACTGTAATGGAATACATTAAAAAGTAACCTACCCAACCCCGCCTACTCGGTAGCAAGGAGAACCTGTGTAGGTTGTTTTGTTAGAGGTTGTCACCTGCGCCACAATCTCCTATAACTGGAAGAAATCTTTATGCTGTTTTCCCCAAAAACGTTGAGTAAAATGCATAATTAATATTGTCCTGTATATTACTTGACTGTTTCAACATAATGTAGTGAAATTTATAAAATGCATTAACACCACATTAAAGAACTGCACATGATAATTGTATTCTAATAACAGCTGTACATTTTTAGCATCAATAGTCTACACATAAGTGTTCATAGGCATAGATACAGTATTTAGACTTGTATTTTTAATATTCATACAAATTAAATAATGCTTATATTGAAAAACATTTGCATTATAACCATATATAGTGCAGTACAATATTCCACCACTATATGGTCTTTACAATGTTAAACACATCTCAGTAAACAATAAAACCTGTATTTTCAGTTGAGATCTATTGATACATTCATAAATTCAGGTCCTTCTATGAGAAACTCTTAGGAGGGTTTGGTGAACAGCCTTTATCTTAGAAGCAAATAGACTTTTACATATATGACGTATTTTAGACATTCTCAGTCCATACATGACAGGGTTGAAGAGCGGTTGGCAGATCAAAAAATACAATGATAGAATGATCCGCAACCAACTGGGTACATTGTTCATATTAAATCTACTCTGAATTATCTCGTACCAACAACCAAAAGAGAAGTTTGCAAGAGAAGCGAGATGAGGAGTACATGTAGTAACAGCTTTCTGTCTGGTCTCTTTAGAGCCAACTAAACAGATTTGAAGAATCTTTACATAAGAGAACAGGATTGGTGTCAAAGGAACACAAATACCCAGAACAGTAGCAACGAGTCCATTAATGCTATTCACAGTGGTATCTGAACAGGCCAATTTAACAATCTGGTAATTTACACAAATCACACTGTTTATCATATTCCCACATAAGGTTAAACGAAGATTTAAACAGAGAACAACCACAAAAAAAATAGAACAATATAACCATATAATTGTGATGAGCCCTGCCACCTTGTTGGATGTCATATGAGTGTTATATTGTAGAGGAAAACAGATAGCTAGGTATCTGTCATAAGACATGACAGCTAGGTT
>JAODLL010000786.1:0-13712 GCA_026546735.1 Forbesichthys agassizii | reverse complement strand
TTTTTATCTTTTACAATACCACTAAAATAAATAACTGCATTTTAACCTACGCATTATTGCGCATAAAATGATGTGAGTCAAACTTATTAAAGCAAAAAAAAAATCGAATAATTTTTAAATTTTTTATATCAAATTATTGTAATTAATATCTTTTGATACTAATTAATAGCTGTCAGAATACCAATGATGCAAAAACCGCATTTTTATACTCTGTGAATATATCTATCTATATAAATGATATTGTCTAATTTTATATCTCTTTACAAAATATACCGATCACTCAGCCCTGATCGTGGGTTTTAAGAGTTAAGGTTGGATTGAACTCTTATCCTCTTAGCCTACAGTTAGCCTACCACCTAGCCTACAATGTAAGAATACAGGGAGCATATTTTTATACCATATATGATAGATCCCTACAGCAGAATTTTGTTTATGTTGTTATTTCCGGACTTTGAACAGAAAAATCTGCCAAAGTCCGACAAATGTAAACCTCTCCAGTCAAAATGTTCGCAATTACATTACTTGCCATTCAAAAGTCCTCATCCTGTATCCATCTTTCACGACGAACATGGTTATTATAACAACATTTATCTTAATGCTGCTAGAGTATTGCTAAACTGTTGGTGATGCAAAGGGTCATGACGTACTTTAAAAGCATTTCTATTAAATGCTTTTTTAATTTTAATTTGCATTAAAAATAAATTCTGTTAGCACATCATTAACTTTGTCAGTCCTAGTAAATTGAATTATTAATAGACACAAAAAACCCACAGTAAGGTATGTGTATTGTATTCTGCTCTGACTGATTCCTGTTTCATTGATTGCAGAACTGTTTGGGTCTGATCTATACTGTCCATGTTGACAGTCTCTCTATAGCCTTGGAAACACTTATTGGAAATCTGCTCACCTGTTTCATCCCAATCGCTGGAGGATCACAGGTAAACACATCTGCCTCGTACTTCTCGAACGCACGCATGCACGCCTCACAGCAATGCACAAAATACCACATAATGCAAAAATATCAAGTGGTGTAATTATCAATTGTATTATACAACAGTTCCGACCAAGTAATATGCCAATATTTCAGTCTAATGCACTGGGACTTGTATCACTCTGCTTTACCAGTGTTCTTATAACGGGTTCTAATTCAAAAACAACACTTTGGATAAGATCAAGTGACTCAACTGATTTTACTTCATTGGCCTCATGATGAATTTATACAGGCAAATGTAGATGACTACATGATACAAACGTGGATGTATTGGATACTATTATCTGACCTGCGGTAACGTGAAAACATATGTAACAAGCTAGCGTGATGTTTTTGTTTTGCTTGTGTTGGAAGTTTTATACTGGGCGCCCAGCAAGGCTCCGTAAGGAATCCTGCTTTCGACCCTCGCACCACCAGGTTGCGGACCTTAATTAATTTGCCTAGCTATTTTGCTTCAACATAAGCTATTCTATTCACTTCTTGTTTACAGCGGATGCTCATCCGTCTATAAAATGGCTCCCTGGAGCTCTTAGATTTCAGTTCCTAGCTTCCTTCTATTTATTTGAGCGCGTCCCTTTCCACTAAACATTTATCCTATACTCACAACCTGGTAACTTCCTTAGATGTGCGATCTAAATCCCTATGTTCATTTTTGATACAAGCTTTTGCAACACTTAACCTTCCTTTTAAGAAATCTATCTTAATTTTAATAATGACTTTATACAATTTAGGTTGAGACTTTTGTTTTTTTTGCTATATCTGGGAAGGAAACCCAGACTACTCATGAACTGCCATAGAACACATTAAGTTATCACAGGCTGAACCTAATTCCTGCGTGGTTTCTAAATCGCTCCCAGGACAGTCGATCCCTTCTGGAGATTTATTACCAAACTTACTTCAATACATTACTGGCTTCTAAACAACTTCCTCTCTGGAGGTTTATTACCAAGCTTATTTCAACATATTACTTATATACAATAGCACCATCCTTCAACATGGTACTTCCACTTCCGACTCACTGGTCTCACAAATTAAGTTAAAATTCAACCTATTTAAACACTGCACTCACTGCATTAGGATAAAAATTAATGTAATTAATTCACAATACATGAATTCCTGATTTCAAAACCATTGCAACATTGCTAGAGAATAGGCAGCCCATGAATCTTTTCAGTGTTTTGAGAGGGGTGAGGATTTAAACTCTAAAGCTACCCTGAGAGAGGCAGCAGCCTGTCTCCTGCTCTAAGAAGAAATAGACCTGTGCAAAGGTTTAAAGGTTTATTAAAGAAAGTAAAACTTACAATCCAATATGTTCTTTTGCTGATATTGAAGGAAAAAAATATAAGTTCACAAAAATTCATATTTCAAATTTTCAAAATTTCATATTTAGTATTCACTCAATATGAAAAGTACACCCAAGCATGCTCTCTGTGCATAAAAACATCCTGTGTGTGCCTCAGAGCCTGGTACTTATCTATGCAGTTGGAGTTCTAATCGTTTTTGTTAGCAGTACATTACTTGCCCACAATGTAATCCAAAAATGGATAGTCAAATAAATTTGAGTCTTCTGACTCCTGCCTACACGGTCCTACTGCCTACACGGTCCTACTGGACCCAAGCTTGGGATGTCCGTGTTAGGGTTCCATGTCCAGCCAAGAGCCCAGGAACGGTTTCTGTAAAAGTATTTCTCAGACCACTCTGTAAAGTGTCTTGGGATCAGGATTTTAGTATTTGAATTTCCACGAATACTGTAATTACAAATGTCAATCATCAGGCTTTTACTAAGGTCTTATTGAAAATTAGGTAATTCATTCCAAATATCAGTTTCATTTTCCAACATGAATCAGGTATTCTTACACTTGGTAACAGTCTAAGCACGTAGTTGCCGTCACAGAACCAGAGACTGTGGAGAGTTTAGAACTATGGTTGCGGGACTATTTGTGTTGACAGAGACAAATGAATCATTACAACAAACAAATAATTTTTTGTTGGCACTTATTACTTACTTTATTTACAAATAAAATGCACCTGTCGAACTGTCGTATAAAAGCAATAACACACTAGATGTTATGTGTTAGACTAAATATCCGCACGGCTGTTATTATATTCGGCACACGGCATGTGTTATTGCTTAATTATTACTCTTTAATAAAGCAAAATATATTAGATTAATCGATTACTAAAATATTCGATAGCTGCAGCCCTAAATCATATAATGTATGATTAATGTAAAACAATCATTCATGTTCTTGACAGGTCATGGTTATGAGAGTGTTATGTCAGTTACCGAACATCATACCTTTTTTTGGCCCAGTGGACTGTAGGCCTGTCACGATAATTACAATATCTGCTTATCGTGCGGTATATGGACATAACCTCGATAATTTTTCTGACAGTGATAATATTGTATTTACATCTTACACATGTTGCTGACATAAGACAGTTAATGTGCTGCGCTGCTCTTCTCCTGTGCTATTGTCTGACTGCTCACAAGCAGCACTAAACACAAACACACCGCAGAAGTTTAGAAAAAGAAATGCAAAAATACGGCATTTGTTTTATTTGCTTCAAGGTTTGTAGCCTACTTATCCAAGCAATGAAACTGGTTAAACCAATCACAACAAATAATTAATGTCACACGACAATAGTGGAAGGAGTTAGGCATTTAGAATTGGCTAAAAGTTTTTCATTTGCTTTGTTAGCCGCGAACATAGGCGGTTTGAGCACATAGTTCTCTGTGCACACACATTGGACGAAGGGCAACATCTTAAATCTAATATTTGTCATGTTTACACAAATAGTATAAGTTCAAAGAAAACATGATCGCCACAAACTGTTTTCAATTCTGAAGGCACCTCTATATCATTCTGCTGCTGTTTAAAATGTCTACCCGGCTACAGAAAACCTCTGCAAACCTGATATGATTATAGTACATTTTTACCATTTTACATTTTCTTGATAACAATTTTGGGTTCGCTTTACTAGTCATACTACCTAGACACACTACTAAGTTACTGCTTCGTCTGGACAAGTCACTGGTGTAGGGCACATCAGAACGTGATTCACCTTTACCGTAACTGTGTTGAATGCTTGTTTTGCTGGCGCAATGTTTTATTACTATATTAAAATAAAAAGTTTGCTGCGTTTCAGTTAAACTCCCTCTCCTTGCTTCCCTTGTTGACTCTGGATTATATAGTCATTCTACCCTCGTCTTTTCTTGTCTGCCCTTAAAATGACAAATAGTTTAACGCAATTATTTCTGGGACAATTAATCGGGCCAACAAAAATAGTTATCGTGACATGTCTGATTGTTATAGGCTACTCTGAGATTGACATAGCAAAATTGAGTTTTAAACAAATGTGATTAGTAAATTGCAAGGCATTTTTAATTTTTTCTTTTTTTTTATAGCGTCAATGGTTGTATTTGCATGCCGTACTTCTTGTTTGAGGGTAATTCTAATTAATCAACGTGGTGCTCCTCCTAGGTCTACTAGTCATGCTCTGAAAGTCAAGACTATTTTATTTCTATGGTACGTAGCCTACACGGCATGCCCACCAACAACAAAACATGAAACACATTGTTGTGAGATCTAAATACTTTTTAATATTTCTGTACAGTATTGTGTAATTTGAATTGAATTAATGATGTCTTCAGCACAACTGAAATTGGAAGCCTCGCAGTCTGCTGAGATAACTATGCCAGTCTGGGAGTCTAGTCTAGTCTAGGTGGTGGCTGTTTAATAAAATAACTTGGGCTTGAATTAAGGATGTCTTCAGCGCGACTGAAATTGGAATCTGTACGTACAGGACACAACAAAGCCTCGCAGTCTGTTGAGATAACTATGCCAGTCGGGGAGTCTAGCGCCATTAGCACTCTGGACTGGGGAATGTTTTAGCGTTTTTCAACATGCTGAACTTGTTAAAAAAAAAAGTACTCTTTAGCTTCCGATCTGCGTCAGAAAATTGCATTAGTTTGACAGGAGTTTCAGCCTATCAAGCAAAAGGTTAGTACTCATGACCAGACCATTAGTCATGACCAGACTGGAAGTTGCATTCTCGGATCACAGCAACCAACTAGCCACTATGGCTTTGGAAATGAATGGCCTGAAAGCGCAGGTAAAGCTTCTCTCAGATACTTGTGAGGATCTGGAAGGACGGTCGAGAAGGAATAATATCCGACTAGTGCCAGAGGGATCGAAGTCCCACCGAGTTTGTTGCCAAGTTACTGAAGGATTTTATAGGTTTGGACGAGATTCCCCTGCTGGATCGTGCCCACTGTACCCTGCGTGCTTAGCCAAAGGTGGCTTGTCAGTAAAACCAGCTTTCTTTTGTAGGTTACGTCTTTAATGCAACGGTTACCTATTGGCACTTCTATAGTGTAATCAAAGGATCTGATCTTCTGGTCTTCGGACATGCACTAGCTTAAGTAGACTCAAGCGAATTATATTCTCCCAATGTCTTTGAAGTAAAGTTTATCCTTAATTATATGTTAATTTGGAAACTGTTCGCTCAGTCCATTGAGCCAAAATGTAGTACTAGACAGGGTTCGAACCGACATCCTCAACATCACATCATTGTGGTATACACTTGTGACGATACTTTTAGTCTACTAGTAGGCCACACAATTAAGAGTATCGATTTTTTTACGTGACAGGGACACACTGACTCAGAGTATTCGAATCTCTGGTTCATTTGAAATCATTTTAAGGACAAAAAAATGTCAATACTGAACTAGATGAAAAGATTAATAAAATCAAAAGATCTGACATTACAAACCACTTGCTGGTACTGTGTTGTGGAAGAGCGCTGCTTGCAAATTGTAGACGCCACCTGGTGGATATTTGACGAAACTGCACGCAAAAACTTTAAAAAAATATCGCAATATCTGTCTGAAAAAATCGCAAATAGATTTTTTTTTCCAAAATCGTTAAGCTCTACTGTACAGTATGGTTTACACATCAGACATTACAGTAAATTGCACATAAACATCAGAAAAAGTAAAGACATTTACGTTTGGTTGAATATTTATTTGCTGTAAGTATGCTTCTTGGTTAGGGCTGGACGATTAACCGAAAAGTAATCAAAACCGAAAATCAGAACATCTAACGGATGTAATTTTGCTATGTCGGTTTTTAAAATTTTTAAAAATCCTGTTCAATCAAGCGCAACATAAATAAGAGGACGCGTGTTTTACAGATAAGCCTATTTGTCGGGACTTAAACACAAGTGTTAATTTTGATCAGCAATTTTAGATTGAGTCTTAGTTTAAGTCTTTAGTCGAAAATGTTTTAGTCACATAATAGTTTAGTAGTCTATTTTAGTCGACGAAAAGTCATTACACAGTGGTGGGCCGTCAGGGCCAGCAAGGGCCTAACATAAATCATGATCATAATATGATAAAAGTTCATTTAATTTTGAATATACCTTCCCTAAATATATAAAAATATTATACAAATTATACATTATACATATTCTCTTCATGTTCGTGTGGTTTTTAGGTTATAGTTTTTATCCAATCAGAATTCAGCTAGCTTGTGTTGTTAGGCTGTATGAAATCTGCCTGACGCCTTTAGAATAAACAATGCTGGCATCTGTTCATTGTAAGTCAATGGGCACATACAGTTGATAGACAGTTGCGATCAGATCACGAGTTGTTGACAGTAGGCTACCTAGCTGGCGTTATATTGTAATTGGATACTCACTCACCACTGTAAAACAAGGAGAAGGAGGATTATATCAGCCTACTCACTTGTGAGTTTAACGCAGATCAACCAAGCTGCACCGGAGCCACACCCGGTTAGCAGAGAGAAATCTAATAAATCAACTGGCCTTTTTAACCCACAATGAAGGAGGGCAAAACATTGATTTGCGACCAAATCAACGTTTTGCCCTCCTTCGGTCATCTTGTTGGTGTCTCTCTGATATTAAACTGCGATTTTGCAATTTAGTTATCTGGTTAAAGCTTGACTGTATTCTATGTGGACTTATTACAACTTTTTGGACAGTTAATTTTAAATACACTTTTATTTTTTTGTTTTGACAGTACCACGTAGATATGTTTTAATTGCTGGTGGTTTATTGATTTTTAAATGCGCTGGAAAATAGCCCGTTTTGTACACAATTGAGGTGATGCAAAGTAGTGCGTTAGGGTGTTTCTGTATACTATTTCTCCAGCCGTGGTGTCATAAATTAATGTATTATGAGAGGTATTTATTGAAGTCGGACTAAGTAGGACATCACTGAAGGCCTAGGTGTTTAATACACAGCCCGCCAATGTCATTACATATTAGTCAACTTTTAATTAAAATGTTTTCTCTTTAAACAAATGCAAAAGTCTAACACTGGTATGGCCTGCTGCATGCATTTGGTAGGGTAGCATAGTCAACAGTCAAGCTATAACCCTTTATTCGGCCTGGTAGCACAATTTGATGTTATTTTGTCCCTTTAATTTCAATCATTTATTTTGACCTGGAAGGCACCTAAAGTAAGCGCTGTTTTAAGACCAGAAATTGATTCTTTAAATCTGTCCTACCTTGTCAGATTGTCCTACTCTAGTGGAAAAATATCGATCTGCTAAATTAGACATTGATATTAGACATTGACTTATGTGTGCAGTTATGGTTGATCATACACAGGCAGAGTTTTTTAATTTAAGTATGAAACTTCTGTAATGCACATCAATAAACGTGCCTGGTGTTATCACATAAACATTTATCAGAGCAGAACAGACTCAATGTGTGACAGACAACTTAATTAATGTATTACATAGCAAGGTGGGGTTTCTATAACACCTATTGTTTGTTTTATTGTTTATTGTTATATCTGTCCATCACAGGTTTTTTCACTGTTTGCCAGATAACGCCGTCTTCCTTCCAAGTTCGACGGAAATAGATGCATTTAGCGGAGCAGCCTAAGCTATAGCGATGTCAAGTCAACTCTTTCAATGAGACATTTCTAAGGAAAAACAATTTCTGGAATAATGGTTTTCTCACAGTAGAAATAAAATATCTACAATTAGTAGGTGGAGTAGAGAAAAGGAAATTCCAAATGCAACGTGAATGATTAACATAGCTGCCTAGTATTACAGGATAATACAGCAGGGTAAGTCAAATTTTGCATGTCAATATATTTTTCGTTAAGATAAGAACTAGGACTCCATGTATCTTTTAGTTTTATGTTTTAACCCACTGCTAACAACATTTAAGTATCATGCTTTTACAAATAGGGCGTTTTTACAAAAGTTGCTGAATACTACCGCGTGTGTATTTCTTATTTATTGTTTTATGGTGTATTCACGTAACTCCGCCCGTCTATTTGGCTAAATAGAAGCATCATGGAGCAGAACTCAAACAAAAGCAAAACAAAGGCAAAAACAATGTTGTTCATTAATCTGAACCGAGGTACAATGTTCAATTAATCGTTTAGGTCAAATCGTGCAGCCCTATTCTTGGCAACAATATTATACCATTGGAAAGCCTGATTATTTTTC
The DNA here is from genome assembly GCA_026546735.1 of Forbesichthys agassizii. Lineage (NCBI taxonomy): Eukaryota > Metazoa > Chordata > Actinopteri > Percopsiformes > Amblyopsidae > Forbesichthys > Forbesichthys agassizii. The sequence continues at coordinate 5,232 of JAODLL010000786.1, read as the reverse complement.
TTTAAATTGTGCTACCTTAGTAAGGAACATGCATTTGTCGGATGAGCAGAAGAGATGAGTATGTGGGTTGCGCTTATGAAAAATTTGCCAAATATTCTATAACAATACCAAACAACTTTTGTTAGCTGTTGACTCTTGATTGGTGTTGTTTGGTGGATTGGATGATTGAAGTCTGAAGAAACAAGGCAATTTAATGAATTATTAATTTAACAAACAGGAGTGTCAGTAGCATGTGGAAGAACCATACACAGCCACAACATCCTGGCACTGCTCAGGCTGGTCACCAACATGGTCATACATTGTGTTTGATTACTGCGTTGAAAAACTCAGGGCTCCGTGGGGCCGTGCCCCTATTTGCTCTATATCCATTTGACGTGTGATGTTCAGCAGAATGGAGAGTGATTGCCTTGTTAAAAGACTGCACTCTGGGAAAACTCTCATTTAATGTCTCGTGTTTTGTAGGCAATGCTGACCTACATGGCCTACTTTAGCATAAGCTTACTAATACAATTGTGTTCTTAGTTTGTAACCCCGCTGGCCCAGCACATTCAATCGATTTGAGAATGTTGTCACAGTCAGCCTCTTACATCCCATAGCACTACGACACATAAGTTAAAGGCTTGTTCTGCGAGACTAATATAGGCTAATCTAGGATACTGTTTGTAATTTTGTTGCTCCCCTGAATATTTGTCATAAAGGTAGGCTATGTAAATATATTAATGATTCTACATATTTGAACTGTCCGAAAACATTCACGACATGTTAGGTCAATAGCCTACTGCACAATCAATGCAGTCAGTGCAATTTGTAAAATAAGATATTCGTAGAAGCAGAGTTCGTACGGTCATAAAAAACCTGGAAGAGTTATGGAATTTGAAAAAAGCAATTTACAGACCTGGAGAATTTACGGAAAAATACTTTAATACAAAAGGTTTTGGAAAAGGCATGGAAATGTCGTAAAATGAAATGGGCAGGAACAAAAATTGCCTGGTAGATCAAAAGCTTTGCCTTCCGGCTCAGCTCTCTTTTCGTCACCACGGTGCGGTAAAGCGATTGCAATGCTGTTCCAATTTTCCGGCCAATCTCTCGCTCCATAGTCCCCTCACTCGCGAACAAGACCCGAGGTACTTAAACTCCTTCATTTGGGGTAAGGACTCATTCCCCACCTGGAGTAGGCACTCCATCGGTTTCCGGCTGAGAACCATGGCGGAGACCAACCCCCACCTGAAACGAGTCAGATTTACTGCCGAGAATCCATACACAGCTCTCGCTTTGGACATACAGGGATTGGATTGCCCTTAAAAGGGACCCCCTCACCCCATACTCCTGCAGCACCTCACACAGTATCTCCCGGGAGACCCGGTCATACGCCTTCTCCAAATCCACAAAGCACATGTAGACCGGAAGGGCATATTCCCAGGCTCCCTCCAGGATCCTTGCCTTGGATCCAAGACGTGATGAAATCAAAGCATGGACTAGTAGTCCATGCTTTGCAGTAATTTATTTTATTGATATTGTAAAAGATGAAATGATATTTATAAAAATGTGAATTAAACAATGTTAACTTAAAAAATATTTTTTTCTATCGCTTTAATATGTTTGAGTCGCATATCATTTTATGCGAAATAGTGTGGCGGTTAAAATGTCATTAATTTTATTGGTATCGTAAAAGAAACAAAGTTATTTATGATCGCGATATGTAGCGGTCATTGACAAGTCAAAAGGTGGGGTGGGAGGGACCACACGGAGGTGGAAGGTGGGAATGCAGCTGTCTGCTTGGGACCGGGGTTATTTATTTTTATTGCTAGCCTAAAAGATCAAAACCTATTAATGATTCAGGGGGGTGTCTGTTGTTCTTTGAAGCCACATATCCTGTCTCACAAATGGGTAAGCCATAACAGAGTTTGTGGGTATAAACTGTGTGTGACCCCATTCTGATGTCTTGGCGATAGACGTTTAACGAACGCTACCATGGGATGTTATAATCTTAGGAATGACCGACAACTGGTGTACACATTTGATGTTGATAAATGCACAGACGAAGAACCATTTGAACGCGTGATGCTCTACACTTTAGAACGCGCCGAGCGACAGAGTGAAACCAACACTATGCTATTATCGTTGTGCTACAGGGACTTCTTAAGGCTGGACCGCTGTGTGAAGTGGGTGATGCGCGATCTTGAAGCTAACGAGGGAAATTTCATGATTAGCCATGGCTTCACATCATCAGCGAATACGAGGGAAGCGTTTAGCGTGGACTGCTGTAAACCTAGAGATTTCCTCATGATTAGCCATTGTAGAAACACCTATAAGTTCACTGGCCTCTGCAATACACCGGTTCATGCGATGGAACGAGCGCTATTATACCAACCAGTTGTAGGGCTGTGCAACGAGGATTTCACTATGGTGAGAAACTTCTTTGCGGAAATAAAAAAGGTGATCATAGACAACCCGCAACCGGTTATACAACCATGGTCTTTAGAAGTAGTCATTGCCGGCCCAACAGATCACTACGGTAGGGGGATGCAGTCATCCGTAAGGTTGCGCGAGATAGCGAGAACCTACCCCCATACATAGACGTCCTGCGATAAGCCCTCCCCTATCTGCAAACAGCTGTGTCTGAGAGGGTTAGGTGTCAGAGCCTCTGTGTGTGTGTGCCTGCGCGCATGTGTAGGCGTAACTCATACTCACGCTATAAAAAACATCCCCAAAGGAAACAGCGAGATCCACGAGCATACATTAAGGATTTTACCGCGATCAATACGAACTATGAGCAGGGTGACAAGGCAACAACCGACGGCTGTGCTAAATGAGACTGTATCAACAAGAATATACCCAACGGGTGACGTATTAGCGCCACCAAAGAAAAGCTGCAGGGTAATGTAGCGAACGCAGATACCACTGCCTGAACTTCTAGCAGAATCTTGGACTATGTGAAATGGTACAGTCTGGGGGTACACATTTGATTATCAGAAAAGTGAATTTTCATATTTTTCTAGAGAAAACTGCTGTGAAAAGAAGTTATGTGTTTGAATGCTGACAACTGGGAAATCCTACAACAAGTTGTATCCCAAGATATTAAGAAATGGACAGCGGAAGCAGTTGTTCATAGCAGCTGGCAAGGTTACTGTAAGACATATGGAGCTCTCCACTTCCTAGCTACATATGGTGATGGGGAATTAACTTTGGCAAAAAGAAGCTTGGTATCTGAATGTTTTATACCTGTTTTGAAGGTGCTAGCTGAAGATTGGTCATGAAGAAAAAGCTACACATATAAGGTTCCTATTTCAACAGAGTACAACTTGGCGTCACCTTGTGCGAATCCGGTGCAACCTGTTTGGGGGTGGGGTCATGAATGAGCCATGACAACTGACCCCAACGTCAACAAACAAAGCTGATTCATCAAACGCGCCACATATAGCTATGGACTCTGTTAACGAGCTGAAATGTCTGGATATGTTTCAAGATTCAGAGATCGTGGAGCATCGCTAGTGGTTCATAACTCCCATATACCACTAAAGGATTTGGAAATAGCCACCTACGAAGACATTTCATCAGACGCAGAACCGGATCATGAACCCCGCACAGACCTTGTTTATTCCCAGCTCCTAAAGGCTATCATGCCTACCATCATGATGAACTGCTCTCTGGAACGACCGCTTCATACCAGCAGCACTGCATGTTCTAACCTCATACGGCGTGACAGTGTCAGTGAACAGGGTGTGAGGCGCGGCTGAAGCTATATTGTATGAGTTGAAAGATCAAGACTATATCCTGGACAAACTTCAACAAGTCCTGGACTCTGACGAGGACAGCAACCCGCAGTTCGAGAACCTACTTCTAAATGCTCGAAGCTATTGGCGAGGGGAGTGATGTTCAACATTCTACACCCGATTCTGCAAGACATAACATGTTTTTGGGTGACCCATGAAATAACGATCATAGTGGAGAAGATTATTAAGGAAGACCCAGAGGAATGTGTTGTTAAAATGACAGTGCGTGCACAGCAGCCACATCGAGACAATAGCGGTTGATGAATTTTACTAACGGGAAAACCGTGCTCAAACTACATTTTTGGCCCCTAGCTAGGGCAGACAACGAATATCGATATGTCCTTCGCACAACCATTGTACACCGATCCAAATCGTTTCATAGACTACTACGTATCACAAACGGGGCATTGGATGGTTGATGGATTTAGGAGGGCTCCGGTGCAGTATTGACGCGGGTTCGGATCCATCTTTTCACGCATTTTTAAATTTGTAGCCCCCCTACTGCACTGAGGGTTTCAACTAAGCAAGCCCCACCTTAAAAACGCCGCAAAGAATATAGCTACAGATGCCTTCAATGCCGCAATCTCTAAAGTTACAACCCCGCGTGACCCGCATCAGGAAGGATCAGGGCTTATGGTATTGTCTAGACAACTGCTTAAAAGTCCCCCAGGGGCTAGACTAGCGCCATATAAAAGAAGACGTACCAGATCTAAGACCCCATCAAGACCTTGAGCTCGTGGTAAGAAGCGTTCAGCTAGCAAGAAGCGGAATAAGTCAAATAGGAATATTTTCTAATATGGCACTCCTACACCACAAGTCACAGGAATGTACAAAGTCTGAACTAGACCTATTTACAGCTCCTATGACACAACTATCGTTAGAGCGACCAAACTATGTTGAAATACTACCACAATCAGCTCTAGCCGATGGGTCTCCAATCGATTTCGTAAATCTGGGTGATGGTGATCAATACCTAGATCTTAACAACACGCACTTACATCTGCACCTTAAAATCACTGAGGATGGTACCACGCTAGCTAATGCTGCACTGGTCGGGATTATAAACTTCGCTATTTTCCCAATGCAATGTCACATTGGGGGGCCGTATGATTACCCAATCGACAGCTACACACACCCGTACAGAGCGCTCATCGAAACACTGCTTAACTACACCCCCCAGACGCTGGAGTCCTAGTTCATTGCTGGACTGTTTATTAAAGATCGTGCAGGGCACATGAACGCTATGCCTGGAGGAGATAATACCGGTTTAAACAAACGCGCTCAAGCGTGAATTCTAATGAATTTCACACCCTGGGACCTATCCATATCGATGTATTATTCAGAGATATGTTTCTCCTTAACGCCATAGATATGAAAATTAAGCTAAAGACGAGTTTTCACTGATGTGTGCTAATAACACCACGTATAAGCTACAGATATTGGGTGCCTCACTGTATAT
>JAODLL010000785.1:0-13713 GCA_026546735.1 Forbesichthys agassizii | reverse complement strand
AAATAAAACATACAAGTATGGGATTATTACAGATGATGTTAGATAAATTGGGGACACCCACCTCTCGCCACATCATATAGCATAAGAGGAGAGGTCAAGGGGGGGGGACAGGATAATTAACACCCAAAACAGGAAGTTTCAAGGAGGAGCTACAAGGCACAACAGGGATACAAGCTATACAATACTAAAGAAGCATAAAACAATTAAATAAAATGCATACAAATATATGTAATTCTACTAACATGCAGCAATAATAACAATAGGGAGTTTTAACTTTGTTACACTCACACACACACACACACGTCATCCTCTCTCCTCTTTTGGAAGCATGACCCCTTTTCTACATTGTTAAGCTCACTTATATGACACGCACACACGCACGCACACGCGCACGCACACACAGTCACAGTCACATGCACACACTCTCTCCAGCCCATTCTCGCTTGCAGACATTAGGTTCGATTTGTTGATATTGTTGATTCGCTTCAATCTACAGCCTCGTCAATTTAACGTGATTTTTTTTCCACCCCACTTCCTTACAGGAACAGACCTCGGCTCCCTGTCTGGAGCTCATAATAGATCACCCCGAGTGTTACACCATAAACTATAACGGTAGATGATACAATAAACTATGTTAGAGGCTAGCACAGGGTGAGAGTTTAAACAACCTGGTTTGGAGCTGCACAGTGACATCATCACTGCGTATAGTGCTTTATAATAATCAATGTATTCTTTTTACATGTTTTCCATATTGCACAGCCCTGCCACAGCTGCTTGGATCAACACAAACCACAAACTAGATCTCTTATCTGTTTTTCCATCTCTCTCTCTCTCTCTCTCTCTCTCTCTCTCTCTCTCTCTCTCTCTCTCTGTGTGTGTGGGGTGGTACAGCCTATTCTGGGCCCACCGTCCAACCAAGGTCTCTGCAGGTGTCCTAGATTTGAGCTGGACCTGCTCCAGTTCCACTGAGCGTGAGTGTACACAATAAGGCGCGTGTCACGCCGGGGTGGTTAGAGAACAGAGACAGATTGGTAGCTCGGTTACATCAGCCGCCGCAGGCTTTGACGTGTGTGGAAGGATTGTACCGTGGAGTAGAGTGTGTGTAAGAAAAAAGGTTCAAAGGTTGTTTTTTTCCCTCACTTCTGCCTCCCTCCATTCTGTCCATCCAACCCCCCCCCCAAATAATCGCTGTTTCTGCCCTCTTCTTTCTCCTGTAAGGTGAGAGAAGTGTTACATTTGGTTAAATGGTGACTTTGTGTGTGTGAGAGAGAGGGGGAGAGAGAAAGACAGAGAGGGAGAAGGAAAGAGAGAGACAGAGAGAAAGAAACGGTGACAATTGAATGGCGTATGTAAATCAGTGTGAATGAGAAAGCACTGGGATGAACACAAAGCAGAGAGTTTGGCTTAATCATGCGCTGTAGCATCCTCACAGGGCAGAGATGATCCTCTCCCGGCCTCTGTGATCATGACACCAGAGGTTTATACTCCACTATCACCACACTGTAGTAACTGACTAGCCAGTCACCTATATCGCTCTCCGTTCACAGTCTACGCAAGTTACGCAGACACAAACTCACCGAGCTACGCACGGAGGGTTGGATGCGTACTCGCGTAGCTGAATGTGTTTCATTTTTGTAACGCAACGCAAGCGCGCCTGCCGTTTCATCGGAAATGGCTCAGAGCACCAACTGACGCACCAACTGACTCTGTGCGCGATCGCGTCCGCGTAGCTTGCGTAGACTATGAACCAGGCCTTACTCACAATACACAACAACACTCAACAATATCTGTGAATACAATCATGTAAGAAACCCCTCTCCCCAGCCCAACTACAGCGTTGATGCTTGGATACTTTTGAAATACTCTTCTGGCATAATTGAATTTGCAGTTACCGTGCTAAACTCCAAACCATAACAGCTGTATTCAGTTTTTTTACAGGAGGCTAGCATAACAAACTTGTAATTCATGACCAGTAGAGGGTTGTCATGTTGCTATGGTGTAATGTGATGGTTATAGATATGTAATCCTTCTCCCCACAGCCTTTTATTGATCTTGGGCAATTTCACTATATTGGCCAGCAGCGGTTTCAGTTGTGTTGAGTATTGAACGCTTTTTGCAAACCTATTACAGTAAACAGTAAAAAGGCTTTCTTATATCCTTTCTCCGGTTTATTATGCTGTTAGATTTATCCTCATGAAATATAATTTGCTGTATGCATAGTCTGTAAAGCAAACGTGTCTGTTCTTTAGCCAAACAACAGTAAAGATAAGAAAATTTGTCTGTTTCATTAGATGAGCGTGTTTGGAAAGAGATACAGAGGCAATTCCCTCCACGTGCCCGCGTTCTGAAAGAGCCGAGCGGACACAACCACCTCCGTAGAGCGAGCCCGTTCACTGCACCTGTGGCGGTGCATCCCCTGGCACCAGTTCTAGACATCCATTTTGTGCCTCATCAATCCCCACCTCTCCCCACTCATGCAAAGTCAACACATTATATCCCGGCTCACCAAATGCTTAGAGCATGCCTGAATGAGCAATGCCCGCAGAGTGCATTGCTTCTGCCTCTTTCCCCAAGTAAAAATCAATTGAAGCGGGACTGTCTGTCTCGTGGTTCAGAAAAGCACAAGCGATCAATTCAAGCCAAGCGGCTGAAGCAACTCACGGTCACATAGCCTATATATAAGCTAATGTGCCAGCTCTGATTTTAAATGCGAGTTTAGCATGCTCATCTGCGAATGGCTGGCAAACTGCCTTATCTGGGCTAGCTCAATTTGGCAAAGCCCACCTGTTCTGAAAATGAAAGCAGATTTGCAGGTAGCCATTCCTCCTGTGTGTGCTGATGGAAACTGAATGGCATTTCTATGTGGTAACCCCATAACGGTCCAGCTCAATTAAATTTAGCTGGGCTGAATGCCGCCCTGCAGGGCTAAATAGGTGCACACAGGCTATAGGCTATCATGCACTCGGAAAGACCTGAGCTTGGCACGGAAAGGATGCTAATTGCGATTTCAGAGCCGGATATAGAAGTTAATCTATTTTAAGAAAACTAACTGTATACAGTCTCATTTAGACTGTGCCTGGTCTCAACTGATATTTTTTTTTCTTTCTAATATGCATTCATTAGGACTCATTATCTAATTGTAAACCAGAGCCTTGGGAGATAAGCCTTGTTCTTGGCTTGAGTGATATGAACAGAAATGTCATTCAGACATCAGTCAAATATACCACTTCCCTGAAAATAAGCAGGAAAAGCACCCAAACAATTTTACAACTTACAACCCTATTTTGTTTAGATTTTCTTCAGGCATTTGTGGAGGAGTGCTTCTGTAGGTTCAAAGCATTCAAGTCAATGCTCTCACCTGACAGTGGAAGCTTCATTTTGTATGGGTAAAATGTTAATAAATATTTAATTTGACGTGAAAGGTGTATGGTACATAATAATGCACCATGCAGGAACTAACAGGACCGTACACTGTACTGTACTGTACACTACGCTATTTACATCTATTTCCACAAACGTTACTTTGTCCTGTTTATTGATTTTATATTAGTTTTTTGATAATATATGATGATGCTGTGAATAAAAGCATCTTTGAAACAAACTAATTGTGTGGAGATGTGCAAAGTACAACTAGTTTGAAATGCAATATAGTGTACTGTTGCCTGAATAGCTGTTGACCACCAGTGCATGTGGGGATTAAAAGGGTTTAGTTAATCTGTTGTTTAGTGTGGCGCATGTAACATCATGACTTTGTGGGTTAGTGGTCTCTCTCTGGGAGGCTTGGAAGAGCCCGCTGAAGCGTGTAATGCCAAGACAGATGCAATGGGCACTGACCTGCCTGCATCATCCTACAGTAACGGTTGATACACCTCATGTCTTAGATCGAGGGAAGCTTTCAGATGACTTCACACTTAGCCATTTAGAGTTAACCCCAGACTCATAGAACCAAACTGAATGAATGCTAAGCGCTTTCGATTAGGTTTCCGTTAGGGCTGCATAATTAATTGTATATTAATCTAGTTGACAGTGCTGGATGCGGCAATATGCTAATCCAAAAGGTCTCAATTACACACAAATGAGTTGTGCAGTAAGTACCTTTACTTAATCCGTGACTCATTAACCATTCGTACTTTTTCTGGACGTACGTTGATGTTTGATTTTAAATAACGAGAATCACTTTATCAAGGAACATTATTACAATTATAATGTTTGTAATGTGCAGCTCTGTAAGATTGTATAATTGAGGAAGAATCAACTAACTGTCAGACTGTTATTGTTGGCTCTTGTAGAATTAAACCATATAAACTGAATACCCATTGCAGGGATGTACAAAAACAAACGTCCCAAATGTCCTCAGCACTTTTTCCTAGCAAGAGGGGTTGCGGTGTCAACTAATATGAAAGAGACAGGCCAACGCTCTTAGCACAGTATTTATAGTCCACCTAAGGCTGTTTTCTCTTGCTATATGCATTTAGTACAAATAACACTCAGGCATTTGATGTAGTGATGTGGGAAGAAAAGCACTCTTTAGTGCGTTATCATATTACACATTACAGCATACTACACAACATTACATATTGACTCAAAAGGAGAATTTGCCCCCAGAGTATAAAGATGTTCTGTGCCCCCCATTCTGGCCTTATCTTAAATATCTTATTTATGAAATTGTTGGCTGTCAGTGTTTTTACACGGCCCTAATAAAATACGGAAGGATATTTGTTTTTAATCCTAAAGCCATCCTCTTATCTTTTATGCTATCATGTGCACTTGATTAGATTTGCCAGAGGAATTGAGAAGGGCTAAGAGCCACACGTCTTGTTTCCTCAAACGCTCTGTCACAAGAACACTTCAGCGTTGACAGCGTTCATCGCCCTCGGTGCAAAATCGCCCTCAGTGTACATTCTTTCTTTCCCGCTGCACTTCCCGCGCTCTCATTGTGAAAAGTTGACACACGAACTTAAGGGCATATTTAAAAATGTGGCTTTCCTATTCTGCAACAAATACAGTACAATAAACAAAGGCTTTTACTTTTGCTGTTGACGGCAGGGTCAGTCATTCTCAAGATCGCATGCTACAATGCCACAGCGCCATTTCAGCAAAAGATGCTGGAAGCTCTTCACACCGGAAACGGGACCCGCTTGGGTTTAATTCATTTTCAATGAGAAGCGGGCGGGCTAGGTGGCCGAGGCGGGTTGGGAGCATGGAACTATATAATAACACACACACACACACACACACTCACTCTTATAAAACATGAATGTGGATGTGAACCCTCTCTGTTTCCATTCTCTCTGTTTTAGCTGACCTTTCTAAAGTGAACTCCTCCTACAAATACTGTACTTACAGTATGCTCCTGTACAGTAGCCCGCTATGCTGCTTTTGTTATGCACAGAAAACGGCAACCCTAATGGATAAGTTGTCAAGATGATGGATGGATGGATGGATGGATAAATGGATGGATGGATAGATGGATGGATGGATGGATAAATGAATGAATGGATGGATGGATGGATGGATGGATGGATAGATGGATGGATGGATGGATGGATGGATAGATGGATGGATGGATGGATGGATAAATGAATGAATGGATGGATGGATGGATGGATGGATGGATAAATTAATGGATGGATGGATGGATGGATGGATGGATAGATGGATAAATGGATGGATGGATGGATGGATGGACGGATAAATGAATTAATGGATGGATGGATGGATGGATAGATGGATAAATTAATGGATGGATGGATGGATGGATAGATGGATAATTGGATGGATGGATGGATGGACGGATAAATGAATGAATGGATGGATGGATGGATGGATAAATGGATGGATGGATGGATAAATTGATAAATGGATGTATGGATGTATGTATGGATGGGTGGATGGATGGATAGGTGGATGGATGGATGGATGGATGGATGGATAGATAGATAAATTCATGGATGGATGGATGGATGGATAGATGGATAAATGGATGGATGGATGGATGGATGGACAGATAAATGAATGAATGGATGGATGGATGGATGGATGGATGGATGGATAAATGGATAAATGGATGGATGGATGAATGGATGGATGGATGGATAGATAAATTCATGGATGGATGGATGGATGGATGGATAGATGGATGGATGGATGGATGGATGGACGGATAAATGAATGAATGGATGGATGGATGAATGAATGGATGGATGGATAAATGGATGGATGGATGGATGGATGTATGTATGGATGAATGGATGGATGGATGGATGGATAAATGGATGGATGTATGGATAAAGGAATGAATGGATGGATGGATGGATGGATGGATGGATAAATGGATGGATGGATAAATGGATGGATGGATAAATAAATGGATGGATGGATGGATGGATGGATGGATAAATAAATGGATGGATGGATATATGGATGGATGGATGGATGGATGGATGGATAAATGAACGGATGGATGGATGGATGGATGGATAAATGGATAAATGGATGGATGGATGGATGGATGGATGGATGGATAAATGAATGGATGGATAGATGGATAAATGGATGGATGGATGGATGGATGGATGGATAAATGAATGGATGGATGGATGAATGGATGGATAAATGGATAAATGGATGGATGGATGGATGTTATGCACAGAAGCTTCCCCACCACCCACAGCTGCTACCTGTTTATAAAAATAACGCAGAATCCAGTGTTGTTTTATTTAATTGTTTATTTATTTAATTAGTTTAATTGCCTAATTTACCTATTGCATAATGCAGCTGTAATTCACGTGCATGATGTAGGAACCTGTCTGAAGGCGTAGTGGCATGTTCTCATATACCTTTACATGAGAAGTATGTGAGCATGTCAAGAGAATCAGACAGTTCAAACTGAAATGAAACTCCATTTCTTTGACTAGCACATGTGTGTGTGTGTGTGTGTGTGTGTGTGTGTGTGTGTGTGTGTGTGTGTGTGTGTGTGAAAATAACATTGCTGTTGAAAAACAATGATCCCACTACAGCTCTCACTGTCATGGGTTGCTTTGGGACAGTTATGCTTCTAAACACAGTGAGCTGGGACAGACATACTGTACTGTCCAATCAGGAAACAAAACGCCAAGTGCACCTTTAAGCAGCCTATGTACTGTATGATTATATTACTGAAGCTACAGCAAATATTAAGTTAGTCATGTGGAGCTTCTACACATTTAATCTACGATTACTGTATATCTTGTACTTTACTGTAAATGTCAAACTCGTGACTTGACTACACATCAGTATATGAAACAGAACATGCCTCACTCCATAGAACAAACACCAAATGAAATATGGCCAACTCTCTCCTTCTCCACAAACATTTCTGGAGAAGGATGCATGGCTCCAGCCATAAATAATTGACTAGGCTCCAAAACATTTGAATGAAATATATTCTTCTCACTGCATTGGCAAACAAATGCGTAGACAAGGCTGGACAATATGCATACTTTTCCATTTGCTTGTTTATCGTCACAGTATTCCTCCTGAAGAGCCAAACTGTCAATCAACACTTCAGTTAATGGAGGGGATTTGCTGTGTTCTATCAGGAACAAGCATTCCCTCACAATTTGCCTTTGGCAGCCGGTGTCAGGGCAAAAGGGTAAACATTGTTTACCCCTGCTGATGTTCCACTAATTAAATGAACTGTTGGAAACCAAATTGCTGTGACAAACACCGCTGCATCGTTTCCTAATATTCCAACATCACTTTAACACTTGCTGAAGCGTGAAAACATGAAAAACACAAATATTTCCTTTTTTTACAAATCCTGTTCGTAGAATGTCAATCTCATAAAATGTTTAATCCATGCCTTTCATACAGGAGGGATTTGCAAACTCCTACCATTTTTCACTGTCACCATTTCCTAAAAAAAAGTTTCTGTATTGTTGGAGTCAGTTGTGTTTTTAAATTTGTCTATGTGTATGTAGTAAGTATAGTATATGGGCCCTATAAAATAGAGTATACTATAAAACATTGATAACAAATATTATAGATGTTGTTAGAACTTCTCCAATGTAAGACCATAAATTCCAATATTGCAGACACAATAGTTATTATTTAACCTTTGTAGTACTATCCTAACTAAAGAGGGGCTTTAGGATGCTCCACAAGATCGCATATAACTAGACTGACAGTGAGTGTAATGGTTAAATGTCTCCATCCACCTGTCAGTTCCTCTTCCTATGTCAACAACAGCCAGCTTTTTCATTGAACCGGTTTGTGTAGCTAAAGTATCTGACTTTATAAATCCCTGTTGTACTCTTTTCTAATAAATGGGCTTTACTTATTCATGTCTGTGTCAGCAAGAATGTTGTTATTGTACTCAAAATACCTAGAACACTCACATATTTATTCTCTTCCAAGAGAATCATTAAGCAAAAAAGTTAGTTTATAAATGATTCTTTTTATTAGAAAATGATCTTGTTCTTTGAAAGGAACAAGGTTACTGTATTTTGTAGTGTTCATGTGGACAAACCAATAATAACAAGATAATATTTACAGTTATTTGCTGCTACACTAAATTATACTAAGCCTTTTTTTAGAAATTATAATTCATTTGCATTCCAGTCATTTTATTATTTGTGAGGATTTACATAACATTACAAGTAAAATTAGTAAAAAATCCTGATCAATCCTGAACGTGCCAGTTCAACACAAATCTGTCCATATTGTGTAAAGATGTTCCAAACCTCCTACTGCACATGTACTGTCTTCATTTGTGGTCTTCATTTGCAGGTATCATGTTTATGTTCATTGTGTGATCAGGTGTGTCTTTTTTTGCATGGGCCATCTTGTAGTTTGTGTGTGTGCGTGTGTATGTGTGTGTGTGTGACGGCGGTATAACGTTCTGTTATATTATGTGTTCATAACTGACAGTTTTCTGTTTTTGTTCTTCTTTTGTGATGTGCTAGGTTAAGCATGGCGCTGAGGAATCTGGACAAAACTTCTCACTCTCTGGACTACATCTTGGCAGAAATCTACTCTCTTAGGATGCTACAGCTGAATGCTTAATTGACAAACACCTCTTAGAGTGGAGCGAGAGAGAAAGGGAGAGAGAGATAGAGAGAGAGAGAATAAAAAGCTCACGCACACTAAGCCTACACTCCCCCTCCTTTCCCGATATCTTCCTTGGCACATGCATGAATCAAGATTGCCTGGGACATGACTACTAAATACGCTGATTACTGCTTGTTAGCGAATATGCAAGCTATGTGCTTTAGCGTAAAGCGCATAATAGAGGATTGAGTAAGAGACGTATCACCAAAGAGGATGAAATGGACATCTCACTCTGGTGTGGATTAAGCTACAGTACAATAATGTTCTAGCGTGTCTTTGTTAGCACATGCATGTACATCACAACACCTGTTGAACCTACAGTAGAAAGCTATTCGTACGGCTTTAACATTTGATGAGAGTGCCAGTTAACTTCTGCATCTGTAGTCATCACCTTCTTATGTGGATTGCAGCCAAACCAATAGGGGTATTGAAAAGGAGGATCCCATTAAAGCATTCGATAAAAGCTCGGTTTGAAGATGTTTCTGGCTGTCTGCCGGTCGGAGATGAGATAAGAGCACCGGCTAGAGAAAACAGCAGCGATGCTCGCACAACAGCTGAATACAAATTAGGATCTAGTGCCCCTCCAGCTAGATCACCAATGCAAATCAATATATAGTGATGATGGTGAACTCAAACGGACAGATGTGGCATCCTAAATTACAGCACCATTAGCCATGCAGTGAAATGGTAACATTTGGTGTTCGCCCAGGACTGATATGAAATCATGCCACTATTCAGGGGATAGGAAATGGAGAAAATCTCTCTGTAACTGAAATAAGCAATAAGGGGACCTTCTGCATTTCCTGTAGTGAAAGCCAGCGTGGTCACCTGTGCAATGCAGAAAGACACGTCAAACCAGGGGTGAAACATGTACGGCCAGAAATGGCGGTGAAGAGGCTTGTCTAAACTTTGTTCCAAGGTGGACTTAAGGGGCCAGAGGTGAGATGGAGGTGGATAATAGCTCAATGGAGCTCCAGAACACCACAGAAATACCCCAGACCATTACCACCATTCCCTGGAATGAGGCCACTTTATTGGGCCTTCAAATCTCCCTGTCCGTCCTTCTGGCCATCATAACCCTGGCAACAGTGCTGTCCAATGCCTTTGTGATCGCCACGATATTCCTCACCCGGAAGCTGCACACGCCCGCAAACTTCCTGATCGGTTCCCTTGCCGTCACGGACCTGCTGGTCTCCATCTTGGTCATGCCCATCAGCATCGTCTACACCGTGAGCAAGACGTGGTCGCTGGGGCAGATCGTGTGCGACATATGGCTGTCCTCCGACATCACCTTCTGCACCGCGTCCATCCTGCACCTGTGCGTGATTGCGCTGGACCGCTACTGGGCCATCACGGACGCGCTGGAGTACTCCAAACGCCGTACCATGCGCCGGGCGGGCGTCATGGTGGCCGTGGTGTGGGTGATCTCCATCTCCATCTCCATGCCGCCGCTGCTGTGGCGGCAGGCGAAGGCCCACGAGGAGTCCCAGTGCATGGTGAACACAGACCAGATCTTCTACACGCTGTACTCCACCTTCGGAGCCTTCTACATCCCCACCATCCTCCTCATCATCCTCTACGGGCGGATCTACGTCGCCGCCCGCTCCCGCATCTTCAAGACGCCCGCGGCCTCCGGGAAGCGCTTCACCACGGCGCAGCTCATCCAGACCTCCGCGGGCTCCTCCTTGTGTTCACTCAACTCCACCTCCAACCAGGACGCAGCGCAGCAGCAGCTGCAGACCGGTGGGGCAAGCGGCGGGTCGCCCCTCTACACCAACAGCGTCAAGGTGAAGCTGGCCGACAGCGTTCTGGAGAGGAAGCGGCTGTGTGCGGCGCGCGAGCGGAAAGCCACCAAGACACTGGGCATTATCCTGGGGGCGTTCATCGTCTGCTGGCTCCCGTTCTTCGTGGGCACGCTGGTCACGGCCATCTGCAAGACATGCTGGTTCGACCCGGTGCTCTTTGATGTGTTCACCTGGTTGGGATATCTGAACTCACTGATCAACCCCGTCATCTACACGGTCTTCAACGACGAGTTTAAGCAGGCCTTCCAGAAACTCATGAAGTTTAAAAAGTGCTTTTAAAGGAAGAGCTGACAGGTTGTGGAGGATAAGACTTTAGAGATGAACAGAAAAACAAAGGAATAAAATACTGTATATATAGAGATAGATAAAAAACAAATATATATTCAGTATATGTACACTGTATATATATAGAGAGAGAAAAGAGTTATATTTCTTCCCATGAAAAAATAAATGCATAAAACTTGCAATATGCTTAATGTAAATATTATAAAATATATAGGATTTTCAAGTCAGTTGTACGTTCCTCCGTACAACTGAGTGTTTATGTGGTAAACATTAGCAAGCTCATTGTATTGTTGTTTTGTCTTTATCAACTTTGTATCTACATCAGACGGCTCCTTGACCTTGCTCTTTAGATACAGTTCAGCAGTCATGCATGCACGAAAAACAAAAAAGACTATAGTTTTCCTAAGGATAACTGAACTCACAATCTAAAAGAAGGATGGGGAATTGGAATTAAGACCCAAGGGAGATAGTTGTTGTCTTTGAGAAAGGAGGGATACCTACAGCATATTTGAATCTTACTGGTCATTACAAGAGAACACTGAAGATTATTGGATTTATTTCCGTGTGGAATGAAAAGCCATGAAATGTACAGTATGTTGTGTTTGTGCGATGCTGCTACTCATCTTCAAAATGACATTTCTGTGCTGTATGTGTTTAGAAAGATTATAGTGTAAAGTTTCAGTAAAGCTATGAGACTTAACAAGGTGTGTGTGAGTGGACATTCTGGAATCTTCATGGTTTATGTGGATGAAATATGGATAACCGTTGGGGGAGAGGGTTAGATAAACCCTAACCCTAATACTGTTTGATACTGAATTCGATACATTATGATTGAAATAATAATGAATAAAATGGGGATACCATAAACAGATTCTTCTTAAATATTAGCATTATATTGGACTGGCTTCCCCCAACAAATGCTCTCAGATTAATTTTCGCTTAGATAATAGTTTGGAAAACCTGTTCACTTTAATGCTTGCACGGCCTATGTGGATTGTGTGGCTGGTGGACTAATCAGAGACCAATGGGGGTGGCTCTAAGTACAAGCCAAATATTTCTAAATGGTGACAGAGATGAAGCGATACAAACAGTTGTAGCAAGGTTAAAGAGTGGTCCAACAGCCCATTAGAATGCAAATACTAAACCATCAGCAATGGAACATGTCCAGATATTACTAACAAAGTGATTTTTGGGTCTGGTTATACCATATGGCATACTCCATAAACCCTCATAGCTAAATGGAGAAAAAATGAATAAATGAGTATGAACACAGAACAGCTTTCCTCAACCACTCATGTAATCCTTTAAAATGTACTGTGTAACACATTGGGATAACCCTCAGGTTCCTTTTCTGCATCATACCTCTATATTGCAGTAGCTTTTTATTTTCTATCTACTGTACCGGTCTAGAATACAGCCGTTACAGCTGTTCATCTGGCACTTTACTTAAAAAAGGATATTAAGGCATGTTTATTGCATATCTAACTTTAAAAAAAAACTATTGGTGTGCAGACAGATGGACGGGAAATCCGTGAAGCTGCAATGTGTTAAAACTACTGACGGTCATGTGATTTTAGGCAACTTTACACAATTTTTTTTTTTTTACTTCCCAGGCACTCTGTCACAATGGGGTTAAAGTACCAGTGGGATGGATGGATGCATGGAGGGTGAATATGTGGATATAGAGTGCCTGGAATAAATAAAATGATAACTGAAACTAGCCTGCTCATATTATATCATACTTGACCTTTTCCTGACAGTAAAAATGACAGCAAGAGACCTCATTGGTGGTGAGTGTGGAATATGTAGGCTGAACGGCTTTTAGTGTTGCCTGAGGACCTAGTCATATGTGGTCCTCCACCTATGTCAGCAAAACATCTCCATTTATTACACAACCACAACAAATGTGATAACTACGCAATAGGGATGCTTCAACACTCAAAAAACACAATAGATTTAATTTTGTAGATGCAGTTAGTTATCTAGACTTTTTAGCTGAAATTAAATGAAATATCTGATAACCTCCAAGTGGCAGTGAAAAAGTTTTATTTCACCTGACCAAGTGACAAGGTAATTTAACCCAAGTCAAACGACATTATTCAATTCAATTGATCAGAAAAATGATTTTACTGCAAGATGAGTCCGAATGAGAACAGATTAAAGGAATGTAATCTAACTCAACCACGTGAAGTGAATGCAATTACACAATCACGTACTGCATGCTTTTGTGTTATGACATAGATTCCGTGTTCATGCCTGCTTCATAACTTAACCTTGGGACAGAGACCTAACAAAACCTCTTTAGAGAGAACATAGCGTAATGGACTTATAGTAAACTGTATATATCAGGCATTTTAAAACCATACAAACCCATTTCTAAAATAGTTTGGACAGTATGGAAACCGCACAAAAAAAAGAAAACCTTCTAATTACTTTGATTAGTTTTTATTAGCATTTTCCATACTGCTCATACTCAATATTTTGGTAATGGGTTTGTATTTGAATCATTGGCATTACCCATATAATGTATATG
>JAODLL010000784.1:0-13714 GCA_026546735.1 Forbesichthys agassizii | reverse complement strand
CACACACACACACACACACACACACACACACACACACACACACACACACACACACACACACACACACACACAGCATAAACAAACACCACTGAACCTTCTCCCAAAATCACGGATCACTCGATTTACAACTTGGATAGACCACACATCTCTGAATAACTGACTATCTGTCGGCCTTCACCAATCTGTAGTCTATTTGGATTTAGGAACAGCTAGACTGAATTGAGGAATGTACAGTATGGCTGATGCCTGCTTCAGCCCTACTAAAATGCTTTATTTGATTACTTGACTTTCTTGACGATTGTGCCCTACTCTCGTTGAATATCTTGTTTACAGGAGCTACCACTTCCTGGAATAAGGGCGTTTAAAGCGATTGTTTTCCAAGCATTCGGGTGGCCGTTTAAAGCGCATCGCCTTCACCTCAAGACCCGTGTTAGAAGTCATTGTGCATGTCAAATGCAGACCTTTTACAGCGAGACAAAGGACGCGGTCAACTTCAAACGAATGTAATTGAAGCTAATGACCAATAGATTGAGTAGAGGAGCCATTGCCTACAAATAAAATGCTAAAAACAGGATTTTACAATCGACTATCCTAAAATCTGTGTGGCCATTGGTTGTCATGAGAACTTTCACACCTTCTCAAGGGGTGCATTCGGTATGGGCTATAACTAATAGTTTCTGGACAAAACTGAATATCATGTGACCTGTGCATTTCATATGAGAAATTGTTTGTAGTTGACAAATTATTGACACTGAGCTGTAGATATTATTTTCACTATTACATTATTATTAATTGATGGATTTAATTTCAGTGCCATGATGCAAGCCTTCAAGGCAGTTGGACATAAACATGAATGCCATTACATTTTTTATAACAAATGCAGCCCTGGAAGATTTAAGCCCATATACAAACCACACTGCTTGTATCCACATGAAGTGTATAAGTCACCTGTGGGTACATGTCCTCCTGTAAATAATAATAATTGATACAATAATCATTGATACAATCCAAGCAAATAGGTACACGCTATAATATACCAGTTACCAGATACCAGAAAATATGAGCATATTGACAAAAAAATTTACTTGTAATGCACAGTATACAATTACAATAAGCATTGTGCAGAACTGTTCACCCAAATAAAAAAGACATTGATTTCACTGTGAAATAAATCCTATACATTTAAGTGAAATAAGAAAAAAATATTGTATCTTCTAACATTGATTATGATTTACAATATTACAATACAATGAAGACATTCCACTTGTTCTCTAAGGGGTTCTGTGCTGATGGCCATGCTGAGCAGCTCTGCGCTGTGCTTGGGGGAGGGGGGGGGGGGGGGGCAGGGTTTAAGGTGCCCTGTGCTAATTGGACTGACGAGCCCTGTGACCCCAATATGTGTGCTCCTCACCAGGAGCACCCAGGACCTCAAAGGGATTAGGAGGAGCAGGTAGGGAGCTCTGGCTCTGATGGCATCAGGGAGAGCTTTCTGGGGTCTTTACACAAACTCTGCTCTGTTAGGAGAGATGTGACATGGCAGGGGGTGGCGGACGGGGAATAGAGAGATCAGCTCTGTTACTGTTTATTAAAGACCCCCTTTGATAGTGGTCCCTTCTTACTGCACCCAGGCATACTACAGTAGACACAGAGGATTTGAGGACAATGAGAACCAGAGCTCATGCTATTAACATTAACATTATTTTAGTTACATTCAGCTTGACATCAGCAGAACGGTGAATGTCTCCTCACAATACAGGCACAGAATGGAAGTGATAGGAATGGATGAGTCTATAAAATCCAATAGCAGGTGATAAAAGAGATGATATGGTTTGATAACACATTCTTTTTAATCAGGGACGCTTTGACTAACCATGTGTTTGTAACCCTTGTTCACTTATTTCTGTTAATGGTTGACAAATAAAGTAATTACAAAAGATTGTGGACTGTGACTATTTTTGCATGGCTGACTGACATTACATAACACTGGCAGCTTATTATATTTGAAGGGAAGTGTCAGGTATTTCCATAACCGCCCTGCCATTCTTGGGATTCTTGGGATATTTGAGTTCTGAAAGTCTGTTGGAAAACTATTTTTGATCAAAGTCATTGTTCGGATGCAAATCCGAAAGGCTTTCTTATTTTGTTCTGCCCTACACAACCAGAATCAGAAAGTATGCATGCACACTCCTGACGTGCACGTGACGTGTAGTGAATATGGCCCAGAATACATCTTTTTTATGTTTTTTATATTTTGTTAATTACAATTTAATTGCCTGCCGGTGTCAAGCTGACCTCCCCAATTATCTGCTTTGATGGAGCCAATGGCTACATCCCAATCCTTTCTCCACACTGTGCTGTGTGTCCTGCGGCTCATCCAGTGTGTCTGCCAGGCAGGAATTGTTGGCCAGCATGAGACCCTTTCCGCCTGGGAGAGAGACGTTGTTTGAGAGAGACGTTGTGTGTGAATAGGAGCTCCCCCTTATGTGTTCATTAAGCGTGGACAGGACTCCTGCTGACTGCCAGCTCCATTCAGGAGCAGTGAGAGCGGACATATTGACCATTTAAACAGATTAAACACTGAGACCCAGTTCCCTGGCCTGGAAACAGACTGACCCCTCCCCCTCAGACAGAGATATCCCAGCTAATCCCCCTGTAGTTATTTATTTGCTTAGCTTAATCACAGGGAGCCTGGGGTCTGTTCCAGGCTTCAAGCATAAAGTGCTTTGCGTTAGATCAAACCGCAGAGGAAATGTCTTGCTATGCATCCCTGATCAGGCCAGTGTGCCGTAACGATGCTGCAGTGTTAGAGATATAGCTATATGCACAGGGAACAGTATACCAGAGAGCCTTATGTTCAGGGCATGGTGCTTCTATTTTGTAAACAGTTTATCACACAGATTTGCCCCCATTCAAATGAAATCCCTCAATTGAGAGGAGCTATATTTTAAGGTTGCACCATCCGTGTTGGGACATTAAAATGTGCCTGCACAAACCCAACCCTGTCCTTTGGGGATGAACTCAGTGCAATAATATATTTATTTGTACAGAGATGTATAATAATATACTATAGAAAAATGTATAACCTGCTGGTAAAGTCTTGAACCTGCACTATGTGTAGAATTAGATGAGATGATTTTAAAGATTAAATCAGCGATTTTAAACAAATACACTTTTTGTCAATTCAGTGGAGCCCCTCACAGTCTGTTTTACCTGTCTGTTTTGTGTGCAAAACAGAGGTGTGGGTTCAAATATCAACATTATTTATCCAGGATAGCTGACTCCACCTTTAATGTAATTGAACCTCTGAGTATCTTACATTCTGTTTCAGTGTTTGTTGGAAGAGAAATTGACACAGGGTCTTCAAAAATGTTAGAAAATATATTTCAGAATATTTTATTGAAATATCTAAACATTTGGTTGGATACAAAGTGAACTCTTGTAAGAGCAACGGTAAAAAATTAAATATAGAACTATACCTCTATTAAATACCCATTGCCTCTGTGATACAGAAGGCCTATATACAGTAAAAATATATTTTTAGTAGTCCGGTTGGCATGTTAACAGTGGTCGATAGAGCCGTCTGACACGTCCACGTCCACATCTGATGAGTCAGAGAATTCCTCGTCTTCTTCGCCCTCTTCTCCGTTGCCTTGGGAACCGGGGCTCTTGGGCGGAGCGGCCAGGCCGAGTTTAGCAAGCTTGGCCTGCTGCTGTTCCAGGCTCTGCTTACGCCACTTGATACGGCGATTCTGAAACCACACCTTGACCTAAACCACAAGAAAATATATCATCTACATTAGAATTGAAAACCTGGTTACAATAATAGATCTACGTATTGCTAAGTTCGTTTATATAAGACTGATATTTCCATTGGCATAGTCATCCGCATGCTTTTAAATACAATAATAATTAAGAAATCTACCTGCGCTTCCGACAACTGTAAGGCCGAGGCGAGCAGGAATCTCTCTGAACCGACCATGTACTGCTGTCGAGCGAACTCCTTCTCCAGTTTAGACAGTTGGTCGTTGGTGAAACTCGTGCGCATTCGTTTGGACTTTCCGCCCTTGTTTTTAAACGAATTGAGGTTTCCCTTTGATACTGAATCTGAAAGGGAATACAAATTGTTTTGCGTGTTTAGTCCAATAGGATTGGGGTTAATGTTTGACATTTACATTCTAACTTAAGTTTTATACGTTATGTGTTTACCTTGTCCGTAGAATACTCCGCGACACGAATATTGAAAGCTGTACGGAGGACAGCAGTAAATAGAGTATCCAGGTTGTTGGACAGCTTGATGTATCACGTTTGGTGAGTAGAGGTAGGTCGCTGGAATCGGTAAGCCAATTTGTCCCGGAAATGGGAGAAGCGGGATTGCCTGGTGATATTTCACTCCGCTTTGAGCAAGACTCGTTCGGTCGCTGCCTGCCTCCGCTGGCTTGGCGAGTAAAGCGTCAATAGTGAAAGATTTCCCAGTGACAGGTTTTGGTGATGCGCACTGACTTCCAGTGTTCTGTGGATACAGCGGTCCTGGTGCGTAATTGCGCACTGGATATCCGTAGGCTCCGGTTCCTCTGTTAGGTATCTGCATTGTGGCAGGCGTAGTATCTAACGTTGTTTACACTAAACAGGCGCGTAAGACTGGTGTAAATAAAGATGTCTCTCCGAGTGGACCACCAAGGGGAGAACTGCAGACGCTCTCAGTAAGAATCTGTATTTATACACGGCTTGAACACAGAGGTGTTAACATCCCCCCGTCGCTCTTTTGTCTTTCTAAGTAGCGGATGAGAGAAACGAACATCCCAACAATGTATCCTATTAATTGACAAGATGGCCTGTCAAACATCCTAACCCTTTGAATGACAAGGCTTTTGAAGGGCTGTGAGGGCGGGTGAGCTATGAGCTTTAGTGGGGTACAAATTCTTGCATGGATCTTAACTCCAAATGCAATCATTACCACTGGGAAAGCCTTGATGTTACCAAATCGTCTTATTTGGACCCTTTTGAGTCCGTACTGGTTGACAGATGCCTTAAACCCCTAACAAACAGTGTTACCACTGGAAACCACAGAAAATATTAGACATGTTTTCATGAGAAAAAAAAAAAAGAAACGTATTTTTCTTACAAGCATTAATTTGGTATCGGCCATATCATGAGGTTTCAGACAAATCAGGAATCACTTCTGTATGTTAACATACCATAACCGTTCACTTGTATACATGGAATGTTCTCTTATTCGAACGTGTGCCATTTTACAAGGATGGTGTTGCTCTTAAAACTGAATAATTGCCGTGCCTAATTGAGGCGTCAGTTTCAGCAGCTTTGGTCTGATGACTATGAGACGAACTGCTGACTTTACAAGCCCAGAATCCCTACCACTGTTCTCCAATTTGGTCCCATATATACACTACCCAGGCAGCAAAAACCCATTGTTAAAACATTTCTACGCAGCTGCCAAATATATATTTTTAACCAAGTCGGTAATACATACGTCTGGGTAGTTTCAGAATAATTTCACGATCAATCATTTTCTGTTAAGTGCTAAATGTTGTCCAGTCCTATGTTATAGGCTATTCACATGCATTGGCTATACTAACTTTGGTCTGCTGGATATGAATTACTTCGTAAGGACAAAATCAATTATTCTGTTTTAAAAAAAGTTTTTAAAAGTCTGAGTGTTGACGTTTCTGAAATACTGTAGGCTATAGGCCTATTGCAGGAAATCATAAGTGGTATCAGTGGTTCTTCAGGTACTTTAAAGGCTCAGATGAAATGCAGAGCTGATTATTTAGAGGACATGATTTGCTTTCTTACACTACTATAAGACAAAGCATTCCTTCTTTCAACGTGGATTATTGCCAGCTCTGCAAACTTTCCGAGCTAATTTCCATCATTTGGAAGTAACAGGGAGCGTCTCCCATGCCCTAAGTAACTGTTAAAAAACATTTTAGCATCAAGGCGAACTGCAGTTTCCTTTGACCTGGGAACGTTTTATTTATTCGCTTTAACTGACACTAGAATGTCTAATGAAGAGAGCAAACACAGACTTTCTCGTCTTGGCCTTAACAATGAAGCGGCTTCTGATCAGACCTTAAACCAGACCACCCACCAGACTACCTTGTATTTGCTGTCGTGTATTTCACATCTAGAGGGTAAAACTGGATGGGAATCACGTTGCTATGATGGACTACGCCCCCCCCCCCCTCCCCCAATCCCAATTCCTTCTCCGCCCTCTGCGAGTTTCTAAAAAATACGTGCACATCTGGACACAACTGGCATAAGGAAAGCTAGGCTACTCGTATTCATATTCTTGCTTCTCTTTAATAAATAATATTTTTTAAATAGACAGTGAATTACTGCTCTATCCCAGTGGGTGTGTATTGGAGCCAGACAAGAAGAATACACGGAGCATTGTCGGAGCGTTCTCCTTTTCATAGTCATGCCGCGAGAGGAGAGGGAGAGGTTGACGGGCTAGTAGCTGGTTGGCCCATCCTATCCAAATAAATATTCTCTGAAAAGGGTGAAACTGTCTGCCCATCAACTGCTATGAACGGGTTGATCTCAATGAAAGCTATTATTTTAACGTCAGTGCCTAATGAATCTGAATTTAGAGTTAGATTTTCCCCAGTTGATTTCTGTTCTATTTTGCAACGTGATGGTATAAATGACCATTGATATTATGCTAATTACAAATATACAATACAGTTATTGAAGATGACATTTTCCTGTTTTGTTGAACATAATAGTATGTGAATTATATTAATTTGGTTCAGTTTAATATTATGTATTTATTATTGTATTTATTTTTAATTTATTATTATTATTATTATTATTATTTTCAATGACTTTGAAAATGACTTGCCTTATTAAGCAGTTTAAACTACTACAGTGATAAAGGCTAAACAAAGAAATTCTTACATAATTTTAAATGATTTGATTTATTATTTTAAAGATCTATTGTCATGTCTGTGGCATGCATCAAATGGTCTTTGTTCATCTTTTCAAGTTTCATCACTACCACATTTATGAAAATATAGTTTTTTACTTTAAATTGTTTAACAATCATCCATATTTACACCTATAGATTATCAACATAGATATTATATTTGATTATATCACCACATGTATTAATCTGAAATGATTGCTCTTCCAATGTGAGAATAATAATGAATGTAATTTCATTACACCACTACTACAAGCTACCAAGTCCCAGAAGTCACACACACTGAAACAATGGATGTAACACATAACCCTTATAGGACTTTGCCAGCAGCCCTTCACACGTCATTCAATAAAACAAAAGCATAGAGAAGCAGCCATATCATCATCATTATTATGATTGAGGTTAAAGGGGCCAGTTTTGTCACCCTCCGAAGACATTTAACAGCCACTTTAATCTCTGTCTTTCTTCTCTGTGCACATCAATTACTAATGAGTTTATAAAGCCATTCACAGAATGTTCCAGCACGGCCTGCCTCTGTCACCCCGCTGTGGGACCCCAAGCTATTATGTGTTAATATGGTGGGGAGGGGGACATGTTGGGACACAGGACCCTCATCTGTATCATGAATGGGAGTCCAGTGAATGACCAGGTAGGTTCTGTCTGGAGCCAATACACATACAAAGCTTTGCCAGGGTGTGTGTGTGTGTGTGTGTGTGTGTGTGCGTGTGCGTGTGCAGTTTTACGCCTTTGCTCAGCACATGCAGCTTGTTTGGGCGTATGGTCCTGCTGCTCAAAGCTCCCTATTCCTGTATCTCAAGTCAACTTTATCTATTTAGCCGAATAATATAACATTTAAAAAAATGTAAATGTAGTTGTCATGCAACCTTCAAAATGTATCCCAAGCAATGTTTACATGTCTTGAGGTCTGAGTATAGACAGACAGAATGGACATGTGTTGTTGAATATCACACTGTGCAATAAGGAAACAAAAAACATAATTACCATATGTATAATTCACACTGTACCACTTCTTAGTGGAGCCACTATTTCATTATGAAAGAAACATCTGAATGTTTTCAACAAAGTTTGTCTCAGATGTTGACAAGACACAATCTACAGGTTCAGAGAAACTTGGAAGCCGTTGTGTACACTTGCATATTTTCATTGAAGGTCATCAGTTGAATCTCAGAGTTGTGACTGTGGAATTAATAAATCTACCGGATCAGTATCACTGGCATCAGATCGAAGACTGCAGAAGACACCGCTCTATAAGCGCAATGGAAGTCATGTAGGACTGGGCACAATAGTCAATAATAAGAGACATGCAATGCAAGCCAAGAATAATGCGTTTTTTTATTGTGACAAGAATGCCCAGTTCAGTGCAGAGAGATTCCTGATCACCTGTTCAGTTCCATCACCAGCCCAGGGTCTTTTTAATGTACAGTACTCAGCCTTGGCCAATAGAATAGTGAAAATATATGTGGTGTCAAAAGCAAAATGGTCAAGAAACATAATGAATTGACTGTGCTGAGCACTGAACCTATAGTTGCTATGCAGATTATGTGTGTTTTTCATTTGCATGAGTAGTAGCCTGAAGGCCTGCTCTCTGGCTAAGCGCTCATTACCATTGACACCCAAGCTGTGAATTGCTACTGTAGCTGCTCTCCTATGGGCTAATTGAAGGCATTTAGGCCTGAAGTTCTGCATCCACCAGTAGAGCAGTCCATGTCATTACCAAGTTAATAAGGGATTAACCTTCTCTCTGAACACTACCTGTGTTAATGGTCTTGTGCTGCTGGAAATGGCAAATGTGTGTATTGAGCCTGTCTGGTGTGCCACACCTGTACTTGACTGTGAGAAGTATGATGACTACTCTGTTCTGGTAGGAGCCAAGCCCTCTCCTTTACTGTCTTTAAACCAGCAATGAGCCATTAACTAGGGGTTGTAAACTATGATCTAGGGAAATGAAGAGAAACATGTTAGAACTGTAATATTTACTGTGAGGAATGGCGACCATGGTGATTCTGGACTTGGGTAAGGAACACTATTTGAAGAAAGATTCCAGCCAGGGAATCGGTGTTAGAAGGAATAAAATGATCCTCTATCGGCAAACAGTTTATGAAACCACTGTAGCTCTCTAATTCTCATTTGGGTTGTAGGGGCGTGTGAGTATGTGTGTCCGTGTATGGTAGTATGAGAGCAATGCACAAGACTCACCGGTTTTTCCTTTATTACTGTGTGTGCATAAATGTAAATCAAACCACACATAAATACTGTACCTGTAGACCCTCATACAAGCATGGACTCGTGGAGCTCATGATGCATTCACTAGTATCACGCACAGTTTGGTAACTTACGTCACTCACGTGCAGTAGGCTTTCGTATACATTATTTACAGTGGTATTATATTGTAATATCTACGTAGCATTATGGTAACATACTGTTGGCATTATGTTACATTGAATACAAAACAAATTGAAAGTTTTTATCAAATACACAAAAGAGTATTTGGGTTGTAGCAAGCCTGGTGCTGAAATGTCCATCAAGGTGTTACGTGTCTGTATGCAGATCTATTAGAAGCTCTAGTTTCCATGGGGACAACTGTACTTTCACATTGGTGTGGTTTTACATTGAAATGATATGTTGCAGCCAAACAGGTGGGTGACACAGGTGTCTCTGGATGATGTGTGAAACGAGAGAGAGAGAGAGAGAGAGAGAGAGAATGTTATTTGGTTGGGGGTAAGGGTGGGGTGTTTAGGACCATAATAATGTGAGCAATCAGAGAATGCAGAGAGGAAACAGCCCATCCCCCCAGCCCTGTCGTGACACAGAGCATTCAGCGCTCATGGCACAGGGGTCTCCTGTCCTCCTTTCTCCCTTGTCAATGCCACAGAGCCCTAGAAGTGACGGTTTATGGACAGGCCGTGACATCCACAGGAAGTGTAAACAGAGGTCAAGTGTTAAAGTCCAACCCACCAATTCTCACCTCCATTAAAGAGTCTCCCCACAGAGCAAAGAGGCCCCCAAGGCATGCTGTACACAATAAAGAACATCATTTTTTACATTTCAGATTAGCACTTTATTGATCCCTGAGGGTAACATTAGGTTGGCCCTGGCAAAGAATAGCAGTGATGAGATTGCATCTCAATTTGATATGTATTAAAGGTAAAGTCAGTGATAGTAATCTAATACGTTTTTTCTCAACATTTACGAATGTCTGTCCTTTCTGTCTACATGTTGAAAAAATAATCCGGTATACAATTCTGGCTCTGTAAATGGGAACACAAACAGTTGTGCAGACCAAATTACGCAACAATATCATTGTGTTGGAAATGCATTTCCAATGTGTGGATCAGAGCTTCTGAAGGAGCACCATTTTGAAAGGAAGGTGTTTTTCGAGTTAAAATATCAAAAAAGCATTCTCCAGAATGACTGACTATACTTTATTAGTGAATGTTCTGTTTTCTTTCACAGGAATAATATTCACATATTTATAATTAACACAATAGCATAATTTATGATAATTTATTATAGCCACTTCCCTAATTTAGCTCTGTATAATGTTGGTCATTGTACAGTAAAATTTGTCACATTTTGTTATAGCATGCAATGCACACGCATCATGTCAATGCCATGTCAAAGCTCTATGTATTTTGTTTATTGTTTTGATAATCTAAGTTATTGTTAAAGGATCAGAAATGCATTGTACAGTCAATACATTTTACTGTAAAGCTCTTTGCCAGCACACAACGTTTGCTGCTTTCATAAAAACTTTTAGCACATGTATTTTTGCCATTTTAAACACTATTTTGTTTTCCATTTAACTTCTACTTACTGGGGAGTAGTTTATTGTAGACAAGTAAGCCTCCCCATAAGGCAACCCCAACTTTAAAGCCTATTGGGTATATGGGTGCACAGATACACCTTTCATTTCCTGTTGAGGTGTAAATTTGAAAATTTCCAAACCATGAGAACTAATTAAAACAAATTGATTACATACAAATGTTCATGAAAATCATTGCATTATTTAAATTGATCAAATATGTTTTTCCATAAAACAGCAATAACAGGACAAATTCAGGCTTTTGGTTAAGAATCTATTCAAATTTAGACAGGATTTTAGAGGAAATCAGTACAGTTGTTTCTTCAGAGGTTTACTGTCATTGCAAAGCTGTAGCCTGTTCTGCCTGACTTGTGCCCCTTTGAGGGGTCACGTTTCAGGGTGACTTCAAAGGAGTTGTTTCCAAGGAGAGACTCTCAACAAAGGTACATATGCTGACTTTGTGGCCTGTTATAGACTTTGTGTAAAGGGGTAGTGTTGAAAGCAATCTGCCACAGCACATTACACATCATTTCCCTGGCTCTTTTAACTAGAGAGAGAGAGGGAGAGGGAGAGAGAGAGAGGGAGTGAGAGGGAGAAGGGTCTAGCTGCAGAAGGGCACTCTGGGGCAGGAGCACTGTCGGGCATGTGGGCTGGGCAGGGGCACTCTCAGGCCTGTGGGCGGGGTTTGGGAATTGTTGCGCTGAAATTAGTTTAATTATTTGACAAAACAAGTAGAAGAAGCAGAAATTAGAGTGCTCTTGGACTATATGATGTAAATAATTTGAAACTATTGAATCTTGTTATGTAAAAAACAAACACATCAACTTGTAAAAGCAGTAATACGTTTTTGAGTTGAAAATATTTTCTCGAGTTGAGTCTCATATAACCAATTAAGAAGAAGCGAACGGCTATTATACGAATGCTGGAAGAATATACGTTTGCTCGTCCATTTAAATCATCGGTTCAATAAGTAATTTGTTTTTGAGTTGGTAAAATAATGTCTCAACAGTAAAGTATAAGCGTATGACCAAAGAAGAAAAGCGATATTCTATGCTGTAAGAATAAACTGCTCGTGCCTTTGTAAATCAGCGGTTCAAACTAATTTGCTTTTGAGTTTGAGTTTAAAGCAGTGTCTCGATGGTGGAGTAGTTAACCAACGATTTCATTCTAGCGTTTGGAGATCAGTCTTTTGTCAATAAACGTTAATAAAATGAGCACCATATACACATGTATTTTAGCAAGCACAAGTTATATAGTGTTCCGTCATGTTGATGCCGTTTAAAGAAAATTGCAGATGCCTTGCTACAGTTAACACAATATGAATAATATTTTGCCCAATGTTTTTTATTACTGTAACAAAAATCATCACATTTCCTCTCAATGACCGTGTTTAGGAGGCGGTCAAACAGACTCTGTACGCGGGGCCAAGTAAACTGACACTGTTCGGCCTGGTATTCAACAATTTAATGAGACGTATTTGCCATGAAACAAAGAAGTTATTTAATTCCCCAATTTTCAACATCACTATTTTGAATACATAATCATATACAAGTCTATATACATCTATATTAATCAAAGTCTCAGGCATCAGCGCAGTGATAAGTCTGCGCATCACCATCATACCAAAGTGCTTCTGTCGGCTACACACGTAGCCTAGGTCCGTGTATGTGATGGCATCACGAACTGATTCTTAGCAATTGTAGACTTAAGTTGAGCTGCACTTTCAAAAATGCTTGGGAAAATGTAGCTTCTGTGGACGCTACCGCACTACTTGATCAATGAAAGAGCTTCGCTATTGAAAAGCTATTTGATTCAGAAAACAGCGCCGCTACCACCGCTCTACTCAGAAATGTTTGACTAGTGCCCCACTGCGTATGTAGTATTGCATACATTTTGTTCATATACATTAAGTCTCTGGGCTGACTAGTGTCACCCTAATTCTAGTCTAAGTAATTAGTAGTGGTAGTAATTTTTACTAGAGAAGCACATATATGGTCGCCCACATGACATAGACAAGCATTTGGCGACACCTTGTGGAGAACAAAGCTGGGAATGGTGATTAGAAGTCACTTGCACCAGTGCCACTTAAAATCAAGGAAGGTCAATCATTCTCGAGAACGCTTGCTAAATTCTAGCTCAAATCAAAACAGTAAGGCTATTTCTCAGAGCCCTCGCCCCACACATTGAAACACATTAGAAGCAACGCATATGGCTACCTGTGGATTTGTTGATATGAGCAGCTACTTTGTTTATGTTGCTATTTACGGAGCAGGGCTGTGTAGAAATTATCAGTTAATTTTTTTAAACATGCACTGAGAACGATAAAATAGCAAAATGCAAGGATATATCATATGGTGAATTCAACAAAAAGTGTATTAACTTACAATTAGCTTGCAATAGATGACTTTACCTTTAATAATGTTCACATTTAAAATATTTGACTTGCATATGCGAGTTTTTACATCACCTAACCTAACCAAGTAAAACGTCTAAAGGAAAAACTCTGAAGTCATGTACTGAATACACATCTGAATTAAGAGCTATGATTTGTAATTTTGCTAAGTAATTAAAAACTACAATATGTCTTTCAAATGTATAAGTAAAAGTAATAAGTAAATAAAACACAATTGTATACAGATATACTGTATACTGCCTACAGATACTTGAAAATGTAATCTACTACAGTATTCAAGGTATAGGCTATTGCTGTCTACAAATAAATATATATTGTACTTCGTTACTGTCTATCATAGGCTCTTTTCAGGGGTGCTCAAGCACACCTAAGCATTTAATAAGCACCCCATTAGATTAGCAAACTTTCATACAAAATCACATACAATTTCAGGTGGAATGCAGTGATGTATATTGAACCACGTGTAACGGGCTCTACTCTGTCCTTTGATTCGATCATTGACAGTATATGGACCCGTTAATCCTCTGCGTTGTGTTCT